>JANAVB010030819.1:419625-697125 GCA_029216955.1 Iris pallida
CGTACTTGTCTACGATTACGATTGGGAAGTAACTAGACCAGCTCCTACTCCTAAGCTTAGGAAAGAATTTAGAAGCTCCAAATGAATCAAACATTACCATACATGCGCTACCACAAAAGGCGCCAAGACTCAAATCATCAAATGGCGCTGGTCATTAGATAGCGCCTGACATCATACCTGGACGAACTGTTTACTCTTCTCTGAGAAGCTAAACTTTCATCAGACTGACAACACGTCAGTCGAGAAAAATTCATTTCGATCCCGAACGCACGACGCTCGAGGAATGATTTTCAAATTTGTCATAATGAATGACAGCTGCCTCGGCCACTCGCAGTTGGCACGAGATAATCAATGAATTAAGCAGATGGCACTAAACAGCAGATAGCGCCCGGCGCCATTCAATAGTTGGCGCTAATCAATTAATTATCATCCAAAGCAGTTAGATGACGTGGCATACATGCCACTAATCTCGAAGAATGCACACGATACTGCCCACGACCATGTGTATCTCTCTCTCAACAGAATGCCACGCGTCCCATGCAGTTAAGTTAACCGTTCGTACGAAGGTGATGTTTGCGCCAATTGCTGTCTGCGCCAATCAGAATAACTATTGACAGTTATTTCAGAACTCTTTAAATAGAGTTTCAAATCACTTCAAAAGAATCACTAATCTCCTGAGCACTTGCTGTAGCATTTTCCAAAGGCTTTATTATTCGATATCGTATCGCCCAGAGATAAAGTGATCATCTTCAGATCAGATTCCTACAGTTGTACTTCCCCATAAATCAACTTGTACTCTTGTACACACTCTTCTCAGTTTGTAATCAAAACTTTTTTGTTTTTGCAAACAAAATGACGACTCTGCTGGGAACGAATTTCTCCTCCACGAAAAAATGACGACTCAATGCATGTTGCGTCGGTCGGCACGACGCAGAAGACTCTGGTCGTAAAAGTCGACCAAACTGCCTACGAAGCTATGATTGGCGTAGGGGTGCCAAGCGCACCACTACTGTTGCTATCAAGAATAAGGCGTGCGCCATCTGGACTCCAAAGTCCTCCAATGCACCAATCATGACTTCTGTGCCAAGCTTGGAGAAAAGCTCGGTAGCCACTTTCTCCCTCCCACCAATTCTGAAATTGGTAAGAGTGCTCCAACCAATGCCTCTACGCCAATCAAGGGACATCATCATATGGATATTCCTTCTTCCTTCCTAGTTTTAAACTCGGTAGAGAGTGCACCAATCACTGCCTCGGTGCCAATCAAGGACAGCGCTATATGGCTATTCCCTCCTCCCCCAGTTCTAAACTTGGTGGAAAAGTTGCATATCATCACTGCCCTGCACAAATAAAAAAAGCCCTATGGCCTCTCCTTATCCTTCCCCAGTCCAGACTTGGTAGAAAATGCATCGAATTGTGCCTCTGTGCCAATCAATGCGAGAACACTTATGAGTAGAAAGTCTGCTTCTCTTGGCAAGACAATCAAATCGATGCCAAAAACTAGACTCTCTCGAAGTCCATTTTCTGCTGCTCATCTGTGCCGTGACAAATGCGCTAGAATAGTATGCGCAGAACAACATGGCATCCTGCCCACTCCTCATGGCCAGCGCCAACCAATCTAGATCCAGGATTTTCTTATCCTGCGTATTTCAAGAACAAGATAGGGTAAACTGAGGGTGTTTCAGACAGACAACCAGTGGCGCACGACCCTGACATGCGCACTTACTTGAACCAGCGCAGAACACCATCAAGCCTGCATCAAGAACAATCCGTGCCACCTATTAAATTGCGCACAGGATAGTTTTCTAAATCAATAATCCTCTCACCTATGCCAATGAAATCGGTACTTCTCTGTATACACAGGGAACAAGGCATCTCAAGAATCGGAACCATGTTCCTAACATCATCAAAATATGTACATCCGACTTCTCCTTATCTGTCACTGTAACTGATCTCACGAACTTCTTGCACAAAAAGGAAGGTCGCAGGACCATCACGTCCACCTGTAACTCCACATCAGGAATTACTGTAATCACACCATGAAGTAGTGATCAAATGTTGCTGTCAATCCGCTAAATGTCTTTGACTGTTTGAACTACACTCAGACTCCTGAACTCATTATGGTGGACGAAGATGAATTGCTATATGCTTCGGTCAACATGAGTCCCGAAGTACTGGGGTGAAAACATCCAAGATGTAATGCATCTTACAATCCCGTCAATAATACCTTGATTGTATCCGTGACTCCGGTGAAGGGATCTACCAGAATACAAGATCAAGGGCCGAGACCTACTCGGTCAAAGGAACTTCTTCTTCCTAGTCTTGGAGATGTCCATAGTCAAAAAAATCCTCTTTATTTGACCAAAAAATAATCGATCAAAGGAATCTTTCTTCCGACCAAGAAACAATCGATCAAAGGAATCTTTCTGATTCTGATCCGAGATTTCCTCGGTCAAAGAAATCTCTCCACTCCTCATTCTGGGGGTAGTTTCCTATGTGACTTCGATGCCGATAGTGAGATTCTGAGCAGACTATCTTTTCTACTAGTTCATCATCGGTAGCCAGAGAAGTGACTGCTTATGTCACTAATGAAGAACAAGACACATCCAGCTCCGGCAGTCAGGAGCAAGGATTGCTACATTAGAGGCTAACTTGAAACCACACTGAAATGGTTGCAATTATGCATGTTGTGATCATAGCACAACATATTGTTCCACCGGTTGCGAATCCAATTCCAACCCAAGAACATAGCAGCATCTGTCCATGTCAATACCCGGTCTGGGGGTACAATTTCTAACAACGCTACCATGCCAGCTCAGGTTACTCCAAGTCATTCTGGTGCTGGGTGGTGCTTTCATGCAGTTCTGCCTCCTAATACATCGAATCATCTACTGCACCACATGCCTCGGGATATTCCTTGAAGCGTAAAGCTTCTGCGTAACCAGTTCGAAGCTTTCAAGCAGAAAGATGGTTACAGAAGTTTGGATCAAGTAACCTTATCATGTAGAGTGGAAAGAAGTCCCATTTCCCTAAGTACAAGCCACCAACCATCATGCTGTTTGATGGCAGCTCATCTATGAGTTAGAATCTCAATCACTTCGAGGTAGTGACTGATCAGCTCCAACCGAACGATGCTCTACTCTCACCAGAGTATTCGTCGGGTGCTTGCGGATGCAGCCTATGACTGGTATCATAGCTTGCTAGATGGTTTCATAAATCTTTGCAGAATTCAAGCAAATTTCTGGAACGATTCTATGAGAGAAAATAACATGGAGGCTCATAATGCCTCTGGGTACTCCGGATGCATTGACTTTAAATACATATAAATCAAACTTGACCTATAGTCAGCATGTGGACCACCTACGCAATTCCAAGACTAGGCCTCCTTTATAGTAAGTGTCAGGGCATGAAGACAGTGCTACAAGTTCAAACAACTAGGCATCTAGATGCCTAATCTTGAAAAGATGAACATTCTGAACCAATAGTGGCGCTCGTCAGAACAACCACAAAGGAAAGAAGCTTTAGCCATCAATGTGACAGGCAAAGAAGCTTTAGTTGTTAATGTGGGTCAGTCAACACCTACGACGACCCCCACAGAGAGCACTTTCCTCTAAGGAGGAATATTCCTTTGATGAGGACGACATCATAAGCATATTCGATTGTCTAATCAAGAGCAACAAACTTCAACTATCCGAAAAAAACGGCCAGATAAGTAGGTAAACTGACAATCCTAAATACTGTGTGTATCACAGGTTCTTGGGACATCCAACCAAGACGTGTTATGTACTCAACGGTCCCTCATTTAAATCGTGCCCTCAACCAACTCTCTAAACCTATCTTTTAGGTCCCTCATTTTGATACCATATTACTCCTTTGCATGTTATCATGACTAACTTTAACCCATAACTTTCAATTGTTGCTTTAACTCTGACCCTCATTCATTATCCACGACCATACCTGTATTATTTTCTATGATCTAGATCATGATCTTTTACGGCATGATTTGTTGAATATTGTAATTGATTATTCCCCATCGATACCCCCTTGTGTTTTCTCACCCCTTACTAATTCTTAATTGGACAAAATTCTTTTAAGTTGGGTAGGATGTAAACCCCCTAAATTTTACTACGATTTTTTATTATATAAATTGGTATCGATTTATTTTTTGTTTTTTTTCACGTTGTACAAGGTTCACATTTTTTGTATTTGTACGTAGCGTGCAAAATTACGAGATGGTATATATTTTTATATACAAATTTTATTAAGAGAATTCTTCGTACAGAAATATGTATTTTATTTTAATTTATTGTGTCGCGTCGAGATTGCCAAACCTTTATTTTTTATTTATTTATAAAGAAGACAATTTATTTTATGATACAAATATAAGTAATAATTTAGAAAAAAAAACTATTGCTTTATGTCAAAATATATTATTTGTGTGTGAGTGACATAAATTTATTTCATTGTCCACTTTTGATTTTTTTCTTCGAAAACTATTGTTTGTTTATTTATAAAAATGTATTCCAATTATTTAAAGTTTGTTGAATTTCGAAATATTTATATATATATTTTTATTATTATAAAAGGTTATTTTCGAAATTTTTAATTTAATATTTAATTAATTATGAGGATTAAATTGGAAAGGATTATATTGGCTTTATTTTAAAATATCTTTAAATTAAAACTAAGCTTTATCTAGATTGATTGGATTCGTTAATTTTTTTAAATCGATTGAATAATTATGTAATTATCAATGGGAATTTAAATCCGCCCAAAATCCTTATCCAACTGAAAATTTTCACATCCTATAAATAGGCAGTACTCCTCCATAAATTGCTACCATTCACAAATTTCTCCACAAATATTTCACCATCCCATCATGGCGTGCATCATGTCCGTCTCCATCTTTTCACTATTTTTTTTCCTCCATTACAATTGCATTATCACCTTCTTCGTGTCCACACGGACACCTGTCATTATCCTTCCTCCGACACCAAGTCCTAAACCTAAGACCCAATTCCTAGTAAACCCTAACCCTATTTTGTCTGCCAACACCATCGCCTACTCCAACCACCACCATTAAGCACCCCCGCCGTCACACCACCGGCATCACCATCTCATCACCATGTCCGTAGCCGCCAACGCCACCACAGTGGCGCGGCCACCTCGTCGTATGCCCCGACCACACCCTGTCCACCCAACCATCGCCGCCTTGGCCTCCACCACCTGGAACACCCGTCGCCACTACGGCGATGTCTCCATCACCACCAGCCATCACCATCACACCCCGACCCGACCAGTCGAGCCTCCGGCAAAACCCACAACCAACACCAACCCAAACTTCGACCAAACCCTGCCACCGCCATAGCCTGACCCGGCCACCGCAGCACATCGCTGCCGCACCAATACCACACACCAGAACCCCCATCATCGACAGCCCACCAAATCACCCAAAAAAATTCGAATTTAAAACCACAACTCACCTCCGCCTCCTCCATGGCCGGTGCTTCGCCGGCTCGAGAAGACTCCGCCATAGCCGCGCCGAGAAAGACTCCGCCATAGCTTTGACCACCCCTGCCCTCCATGTCCGCCGTGACCACCGTAGTCGACTGCCCTAGCCGCGCGTCGCACAGCCTGGAAAACCCTCCCGATCTATGATCGCCACCTGTCCGACCGCCATCCGCCGCCCTGCGTCTGCCCCACGCGGGCCGACCCTCTCCGACAAAGGCCTCGTCGTGCGCCGGCCAATCGACCGCTCTGTCGTATCCCAGCGCCTTCCAGCGCCTCCCACCCCACGCCCGCCACAGCCCGTCCGCCTGGTCCACCCTCGTCGCGCCGCTCCGCTTCCTCCGTCCGTACCCCTCTCTCCACCGGAGCAGCCATCGCCGGCGCTCCACTCCGAGCCCCGACTCCCGCTTCTCTCTCCCTCTTTCTAAATCTCTTCTTTTCCCACAATTGTTTTTTTGAGAGAGTACTGAATATCTTTATTTTTATTTTTAATATTATTTTATTTTATTTTATTTTTTGTTAATCATCATCATCATTATTATTATTACTATCATTATTATTATTATTATTATTAGTATCATCATTATTTATTGTCACTATTTTATTATTACTACTAATTAAGCGTGGGCAGGAAAATGGTAGTTGAGTTGTTATTTTGTTATTAATATTTTTTTAAATATCAAGTATAGCTACACGTATATATGTATTATACAAGCATTAATGTTGCTAATTATTTCTATTATTATTATTATTAAAATTAATATTACTTTGAAAACTATTTTTAGTATTTTCTAAATTATGTTATAACAAAATTTTGTATTGTGCTAATACTTATTTTCCAAATTGGGTTTATGTGCCCTAAATATGTTATATGTCTTCTATTAGTATATGGCTTTTTAGTTTAAAAATTATATTTGATAAAGATTAGTTTTTGTCATAAATTGTTTTTTCTATATTTTTCAAGTAACTATTTGCATTTTTGAATACAAGAAAAATAGTCTTAACTATAATTGATTTTCAAATTTGGTTTTAAATAAAAAGTATTTATAAAAATAGTTATAGCTATTTTATTATACCAAATTCTTCGAATTTTATTCTTGTCCATGACTAAATCAATTCTTTCTACCTTCTTACAAATCTCGAACCTCCCTATACCATCCTTAGCTAATTTGACGTCCTGGACACGATGGAATGTCCGTGCCACCATCAGAGGTCCCTTGTGTAGTTGATACCCGAAGTCGCAGTTCGTGCCACATTGATCATTGTAGCATACCAGACGTACTACCAGGCAAGACACCTTGCCATTTGCTGTTTATTTATTTTAGCTCATATTGCATGCATTATTTATTTTCTTTATGCAATATGTGATACATGGCATAACCGTTAGAACTTACTGTTCATTTATATTTTCTGCTATACATGGCGTAACCTGTTAGAACTTACTGTTCATTTATATTTTCTGCTATGTATTAGTTTTTCTTACACATTAAACCTAGATTTAAGGGACCACCCTTGTGTGTTGCATTCATTGGCTTTGACACGTTGTACCACGAAGTTGTGTGTCGTATGTAGAACACGGACATGCGTGACTAGCTGGCCATCGGTACGTATAAGCCGTACGATAGGAATAACCACTAATAGAGGTTGCATGCTTAGTTTGACTTAGCGGTGAATAGAGGTTTTATGTTGTGGATACAACATAATAGGCATTGGGTGGGAAGAACAGTTCCTTAATGTATGGGTCATATATGCACTGTCCTGATAGCCGGTTATCTCCAGTGGGAGGTACGGTCCTGATTGCCGGTTATCTCCAGTGGGAGATACGGTCCTGATTCCTGATATTCCTGATCCGGCCCATGCGTCAAAGGTTTGTTTTATTGCATTATCACTGTAGACTGGTTAAGCACCTGATTGTATACATATTTCTTTATTTATATTATATCACAGTTATATGACATGATATTATGTGTCTTGTTACGTCCCTCTGAGGACCTGGTTATCTCTCCAGGTGTGTGCTCTTGTCTTTCGCAGGTGTTCTACCGTGGCCATGATCATCACTATTTCTCCGAGGATGATTGCACTTTGATCGTCTTCGCTTCACTCGCCAAAATCATTTCTTTTCTCATGTATTTTTCCTTTACTTGTTGGTAGTGGATTTGTCTCCGCCCAACATATTGTATCAAGACAATTCATAGTCGATTATATGATATCTCTTTTTTCATTTATTTTGTGTAGATGAGATTAGTTATGGTTCTACTGTATTTTACAGCTTATGTATTCATACGAGGTTTCCATATATTAGAGTATACTTCGTATGTATACAGCTGGCATGTCTACGTTCCTAGCCCTACGTATTTTGGGACTGGGGCGTTACACATCCAACCAAGATGTGTTATGTACTCAAAGGGAAGATCCAAGAAATGAACAATGCCACGACAATTACTCTTCAGCAAGATGAAAAGACGGTGACTGTCAATGTCGTCTCTCTACAATTTGGCGACTTTTCTACTCAACTTATACAGGATGGAGTCGTCCCCATTCCAAAAGCCACTCTGGAGATTGTCAACCTTAATCCAGCATGAAGTGACGGTCTTGTACCCCTATCAACAGACAAAGGGAAATTATGTGGATTCACCCTGATTTAATTGCTGACTTTGAATCAAAGACACCTGCTTCCCCTACAAAGTCAAGAAAGGCAGCCAAGTACAAGTCATGTCATATGACATCACTGGGTGGTCATCTTCCACCTTTGGATGCTACCTTTATCCCAGCGATGACTTCACTTCCTTCTGTCGAAACGGTAGTACCGAAGCCAGAAATTAATTACCGGCCAGCATTCTATATATACAGTCAACAGTTTTGTAAACTGATGACAAAGAAGGGATATAATCTACAGAAAGCCCCTGGCTTGAATGACAGGAAATGGTCTTATGTACCTATTTTCCTACGTCTTCAACACAATCAGTCTCGTGTTCGCATGGGATTCTGGACAGATCCTTCATCTCTCCAAAAGAAGTCTTCCAAAAGTAAGACTCGGATGAAGAACTGCAACATGGATTCTTTTGCACCAGTGTCGGAAGAAGAAGCCATGACCGGTACTCGATCTGGAAGACTCTACCTTAGAGACTATCCAAATGGACAAGGGAATGCAACCACTCTTCCTCCAGTCTTCGATGCCTCTCCGGTATCTCCTCCACCTGCCGCTAATATTCCTTTGGTGTCTTCACCTCAACGGAACCGGTTCCTCCCAAACCAATAACGGCTGACAAAGGCAAACAGACAGTTTGTTTTGATAAAATATTGAAGAAAACTCTACCTCTTGGACTTGAAAAGTCGTATAACTTTGACATATTGGCTCAACTAGCCAATACTTCGACAAGGTTATCAATTTTTGAACTCCTGCGTCTCTCGAGAAAAACTCAAAAAATGTTAAGTGAAGCTTTGATGCAAGCAGACGCTTGTCTGTTCCATTTTAAGAGACCAGATGAAGAACCTGTGGCATGTTCTCATTGCCATAGCATGATGGAGTTGATCCCCAATATCACATTCACTCAAGATGATATGCTCCCGGAGGACAATCGACATGACCGACCTCTCTACTATACAGGGTCTGCAGGATCTGCACTCAGCATTATGCTAAAGACTCTATTGGATGCGCTGAAGATCCCAGTACATAATCTCTCCACAACAATCACGACTATTCTGGGGTTCAATTCTGTAAGAAGCGAACCGTTGGAGAAGTTCCGCCTGAAAGTCCAAATAGGCAATCTCCGTACGAAGGTCACCTTCTATGTGATTGACAATCGCGTCTCCTTAATATCTTGTTAAGAAGATCGTGGTTGCATGAACATAACATCATGCCATCTACTCTTCATCAATGCTTCAAATATGTGGATGGCAATGGAGAAGTCCGTAAAGAAATGGCTGATTTTAACCCCTCTCGAGGCATCGAAGCATAATTTACTGACTCCAGAATGTACAAAGAGGAGTTCATGAAGGTCGTATTGGCCATGGACACTGAAGAAGACCAAAAATAAGTCCGGATGACGTCCTGGTAATTCTGGTCAAAGGACGCATTTCTCGTTCTTCATCTTTTCAGACGTTGACCATTAATCTATCTCCTTCTATCAAGCATCCTGTAAAGAAAAGATGGAGCATAGGGAGCTCACCTCTTCTGAGCCTCTTGTTATTGACCTTCGTCATAATAAGTCTTCTCATTCTCCTTCTCATCCTCTTGTTATCAATCTTAGCAAGTTGTTAGTTAAGATCAAGAGCACTATTGTAAATGATGTTGTAATTTAGCGTCTTATTTGCAGTATACTGATGTCAATTATTACACTCGATGTTATCTAGAAATTTTGGATAACTTTGAACCCCTTATACTAGGAGCAGTTCAACCTCTTCAAGATGAAGTATCATTTGAATCAGTACAAAATTCATTCTTTCTGGTTCCCTCCCGAAAGAAGGATGGACATCCTATTCTCTTCAACAAAGGATTGAATTAAAAGGCTATATCCGATAGAGATGCTGAAAATGACGACAATGAGCGGCTTCAACTATGTCGTTACAGTCAACAATCGAAAACATCATCCAAAAGATGGACTACAACTTCAAATCTGGCCTCAACGGTGGTAGGGGAAGGCAAACTCCTATTCGTAAGTCTGCTCCAAAAGGGAAGTCACTACAATATTATAACAAAACAAAGCATGGGTTAGGCTACACCACTCCGATCGTGACCCCAGGTGTAGCTTCCCTCCCCGGAAATTTTTTTTTCAAAATTATTCTTATTATTTATTTGATTTAAATAGTGATTTTAGAATTTTATAAATCAGTATTTAGTTAATTACTACGGTGGGTGACTTTAGCCATGATAGAGTTTTGAAGTACAAGACGACTAGGAATCAAGACACGGATAGTACAATGGCGTGCTTTGACTAGTGTATTAGCCCTGGTAGGGAGGGCCGAGCCATAGTGACGTCCTAACTAAGAAAATCAGGCCAAGTTGTGACTTAACTCTTACCGATGAATTATTTATTTATTAAATAGATATATTGATTTTAGATGACCCGATTGTACCAACTTAGCCCGAATTGGGCCCGAACCGAATCCAAGTCTTTGTAGGTATGTAGCGAGACCAAAGACGACCATGTAGGCATATTTATGTGTGTACAAATAATTTCTAAATTATTTTGGGTATTGATGTACATTTTTAATTATTTGGATATTTGTACAAAAGTTGGCATTTTATTATTAAATATTGTTTTACAATATTTGTACAATTTTCTGGACCCGGATAAAGGTGAATACTATGGATTCACCAAACCACCATTTAATTATTTTATTATTATTTTATTATTTATGTGGTGATTAAGTAAATATATTTATTACTACTAGATATTATTATTAATATTGATTATAGTTATAATATTATATTGTCTGTATGGAATTTGTGGTATATGAATATACATTATATATATACGTATAAATACTAGGATATATATTGATTATATAGGCAGGTAAATATATTTATAATATATATATATATATATATATATTTTTTTTTATAATATATATATATATATATATATATATATATATATATATATATATATATATATATATATATATATATATAATATATTTATATGTTTATAATATATAGTTATAATATATATATATATATATATATATATATATATATATATATATATATATATATATATATATATATATATATATATATATATATATACATATATATATGTATGTGTATATATATATATATATATATATATATATATATATATTATATGGGTATATGTGTATTTATATATAAATATATATTATAAATATGTATATTTGTGTATACATATATATGTATATATATACGGGTATTTATGTGTATATACATATATATAATCATATATGTATTAGTTATATAAAAAAAAATGAATAAGAGAGCACCCAGCCCATACAAACCCCTCAGCCCACGAGCTGAGCTCCCAAACTGAGAGCCCACAACCGAGCTCCCCATCACAGGCAGCCCGACCCCAAACCTGTGTATTCCGAGCAAAAACCCGCGTGTTCGCGTGGAGTATAAGGAGAGATCGACGCAACTCCAAACCCTCAACTCTCGCCACCCCTACGATCCTCGCCAACACTGGGCGCTCCCCCACGCACGCGCGCACCGCCCTGGGCCACCGCCGGCCGGCAGACGTGCGGCCAGCACCGGTGAAACAGATCACCACAACAACAGCAGCGGCAGCAACGCGCCTACTTTGCCGCGATATCTCGGTCGCCTCAGTCCATCGTTGTTTGAAACGATTCTTCAGGTACGACCACAACACATACAACTTTGAACTCTATCAGTTAGTTTGGCTTCGATCGATTTGATTTCGACGAGAAACGGAGATGAAATCAGAAAAAATCACGGAGAACACTACCGGTTTTCAGTTTCCCGAACCTGTTTTGGGAGACGATTATCGGTCGAACCATCGACTAATGTAGGAAACTACCTGAACCATTATTGAAGACAACATATAGGGCTTCCTAAACTATTTGTATTTTTAAATTTCATTAATTACGTGAAGAGAAAACAGTTTGCAAAATGAAGAATTTATCATTAAAAACTGTTTTTCAAAAACTATAAAATCCTCCGATACGACGTGCGTCCCGCCAATCCGGACGACGTGGTCACGAACCGAAAGCATCGAAAGGTGCGTAACAGTTTCGTGGACGTGTGGGCTTTGACGGAATTCAAATTGGTCGCGTGTGCACGACGAATTTGATGCGTATCCGTCAAAATTCGTCGTATCGATCACTTTGCACAAACTTCGATTACTTTGTACACGCTTGTCAGATCGAAACGAAACTTGTGCCATCAGGACCGTATCATTTTTCTAGTCCTGTATACCAAGTTTGGTCCGATTCTGAGACAGTTGATAAAATCGTCGTTTTGCGGGCCCCACGGTCCGACTCAACGGGTAATTTTGTGCATGGCCTGCCAAAATCCAACTATGGATATACGGTTGGGTTTGTATCGGAAAATTGGATCTGTAGACATGTAGTTTGACGACTTTAGAGACCATTGACTCTGGCACGCTTTTCGGTACAAAGCGGGTCCAACGACGGACATCGTTTTTGCCCGAAATTACCGTTTTACCTCTGTGTCTAGAATTGGACTTAAGGACAGACCATCCTAGCTAATTTGACTATTCTAAGAATGTTGGTAACGTTTATTTCAGCTTTCGGAGACAGTTGTGATGACTTGGACTTTCTGACTTGTTGATTGGTGATACATTGTTGGTTTTCCGTGCAACCCCCAAGTAAGTATACCTTGCCAACTTGTACAGTATAATTTATATGCATGTTCATCATCTCACTGCGGTTTTTTTTCTTACATTCGTGATTGCTTTATTCCATGTCTAATACACTCGTCTTGTTATAGTTTTACTTTACATGTTTTTAGTTGCCTGCACATTCTCGTTCCTTTCTGTTATGATATTTCTATCTGTTACACTGTGTTAGTTTCATATGTATTTCTTGATAGATTCGTCTAGTCCTACATCATGATTCTCTTGACTTGATTATAACTTGACTTAACTTGACAAGACTTGAGTAGGACTCGACTTTGACATTCTATAGATTGTGAGTACTTACCTTGACTACGGTCTATAGGATTTTATACTAGGATTGGCTACTGTCTTGGTTGTAAGTACTTGCCTTGACTGCGATTGAGACACTATAGATTGTGAGTACTTGCCTTGACTGCAGTCTATAGATTTGACCTATTAGCCATTTCTAGTATGGCATGCCAGTGTCTTAGGATCCTTGTGTTTAGATCTTGTGTCTTAGTTCATTTTGCCTCGTTGGATATCCTTGATTGTTCCTTACTTCTTTGTATATTTGTACTGTTACATGTTAGCTTGTATATTATGTATCTTGCTAGTCCTCTGAGGACCTGATGATCTCTTCAGGTTTAGCGACTACATGGAGTTAGTTAGCAGAGCGGGATGGTAGAGGATTGCGATGTATGATACAGGTATTTGCTTGTGATATTTTTTATTATCTTCTCGTGCTTTATATTCCATATCATGATATACTCTGCTTATTTATAGACTCATATTATTCTTGGAGTCTAATCGAACAATATGCTAATGGGCTGCAGACCATGACCCATAATTGTTCATTCTTGTTTATATGATTCATGTGGATTGAGATATAGTTTAGATTAGACATGATACCCTACTCTGGACAGCTTATACATACTCGAGTCGGGCTAGAGTCCGCTCGATACATAGCTGGCTTGCTCACTAGCTCGCGTCCGAAAAGCGGGTGCGGATCGTGACAAGTTTTTGTGGTGGCCCATACAGGCCAGAGCATATCGTATCGGTTACGTAACTGTACCGGTACGAGCCTGCGCAACTGACTAAACCCTTAGAAATCTCAATCCACACTGCTTTGAAAATTTTCTTAGAAATTCTCTACGTCTTTGAAAACTCCATATTTGCTCTCGATTATACTTCCTTACTTTCTTGTACCATTGATTCTCGTCGCTTCCTATTTCGAGGTGACGAATGATCGTGCTGTCTAGAATTCATCAGAGATTCTTAAGTTATATTAGAATATTGTTTGATTTTGAGTACTTTGTTTTTTGATAGATATGTGGGGATATAGATAACATATGTCTTAGATATCTAGGGATAATGACTCTAGCAACTTGATGGAAGGTTATAAAGTTTTTAGTGACATACCCTTGAGGGAGTAGCGTGACCAAAGATGGATAGAAGTCCTCGAGGTTTCATAATTACAAATGGCTAGAGAGGGCTATAAAATATTTTTGGAAAAATTAAAATTGAGGAGATTAAGGTAATAGTAGACTTTGAATTTTAAGGAATAGTCATGAATTGGAATTTCGAGGACGAAATTATTTTTAAGGTGGGTAGATTTGTAGCTTTCCTTCGCAGATTTTTTTTCAAAATTATTCTTATTATTTATTTGATTTAAATAGTGATTTTAGAATTTTATAAATAAGTATTTAGTTAATTACTACGGTGGGTGACTTTAGCCATGATAGAGTTTTGAAGTACAAGACGACTAGGAATCAAGACACGGATAGTGCAGTGGCGTGCTTTGACTAGTGTATTAGCCCTGGTAGGGAAGGCCGAGCCATAGTGACGTCCGAACTAAGAAAACCAGGCCAAGTTGCGACTTAACCCTTACCGATGAATTATTTATTTATTAATTAGATATATTGATTTTAGATGACCCGATTGTACCAACTTAGCCCGAATTGGGCCCGAACCGAATCCAAGCCTTTGTAGGTATGTAGTGAGACCAAAGACGACCATGTAGGCATATTTATGTGTGTACAAATAATTTTTAAATTATTTTGGGTATTGATGTATATTTTTAATTATTTGGATATTTGTACAAAAGTTGGCATTTTATTATTAAATATTGTTTTACAATATTTGTACAATTTTCTGGACCCGGATAAAGGTGAATACTATGGATTCACCAAACCACCATTTAAATATTTTATTATTATTATTTTATTATTTATGTGGTGATTAAATAAATATATTTATTACTATTAGATATTATTATTAATATTGATTATAGTTATAATATTATATTGTCTGTATGGAATTTGTGGTATATGAATATACATTATATATATACGTATAAATACTAGGATATATATATATATATATTGATTATATGGGCAGATAAATATATTTATAATATATATATATATATATATATATATATATATATATATATATATATATATATATATATATATATATATATATATATGCCTACACCTACACACATATATATATTATATATATATACATATATATATATGTTGTGTGTATATATATATGTGTGTAGGTGTAGGCATATATATATATATATATATATATATATATATATATATATATATATATATATATATATATATATATATATTGTAAAAATAAAATATATATATATATATATATATATATATATATATATATATATATATATATATATATATATATTGTAAAATATATATATATATATATATATATATATATATATATATATAATATATATATATATATATATATATATATATATATATATATATTATTTTTACAAAATATATATATATATATATATATATATATATATATATATATATATTATATATATATATATATATATATATATATATATATATATATATATATATATATATATATATTTACAATATATATATATATATATATATATATATTTTTTTATTTTTACAATATATATATATATATATATATTATATATATATATATATATATATATATATATATATATATATATATATATATATATATATATATATATATATATATATATATATTTATATATATATATATACATATATATATATATATTGTAATATATATATATATATATATATATATATATATATATATATATATATATATATATATATATATATATTTTATATATATATATACATATATATATATATATATTGTAATATATATATATATATATATATATATATATATATATATATATATATATATATATATATATATATATATATATATATATATATATATATATTGTATATGGGTATATGTGTATTTATATATAAATATATATTATATATATGTATATGTGTGTATACATATATATGTATATATATACGGGTATTTATGTGTATATACATATATATAATATATATGTATTAGTTATATAAAAAAAATAAATGAATAAGAGAGCACCCAGCCCATACGAACCCCTCAGCCCACGAGCTGAGCCCCCAAACTGAGAGCCCACAACCGTCGGCCGCAGACGCACGGCCAGCACCGGCGAAACAGATCACCACAACAACAGCAGCGGCAGCAACGTGCCTACTTTGCCGCGATATCCCGGTCGCCTCAGTCCATCGTTTTTCAAATCGATTCTTCAGGTACGACCACAACACATACAACTTTAAACTCTATCAGTTAGTTTGGCTTCGATCGATTTGATTTCGATGAGAAATGGAGATGAAATCATAAAAAAATCACGGAGAACACTACCAGTTTTCAGTTTCCCGAACCTGTTTTGGGAGACGATTATCGGTCGAACCATCGACTAATGTAGGAAACTATCTGAACCATTATTGAAGACAACATATAGGGCTTCCTAACCTATTTTGTATTTTTAATTTTTATTAATTACGTGAAGAGAAAACAGTTTGCAAAATCAAGAATTTATCATTAAAAACTGTTTTTCAAAAACTATAAAATCCTCCGATACGACGTGCGTCCCGTCAATCCGGACGACGTGGTTGCAAACCGAAAGCATCAAAAGGTGCGTAACGGCTTCGTGGATGTGTGGGCTTTGACGGAATTCAAATTGGTCGCGTGTGCACGACGAATTTGATGCGTATCCGTCGAAATTTGCCGTATCGACCACTTTGTACAAACTCTGATTACTTTGTGCACGCTCGTCAGATCGAGACAAAACTTGTGCAATCAGGACCGTATCATTTTTTTGGCCCTGTATACCAAGTTTGGTCTGATTCTGAGACAGTTGATAAAATTGCCGTTTTGCGGGCCCTACGGTCCGACTCAACGGGTAATTTTGTGCACGGCCTGCCGAAATCCAACTTTGGACATACGGTTGGGTTCGTATCAGAAAATTGGATCCGTAGACATATAGTTTGAAGACTTTAGAGACCATTGACTCTGGCACGCTTTTCGGTGCAAAGCGGGTCCAACGACGGATATCGTTTTTGCCCAAAATTACCGTTTTTCTTCTGTGTCCAGAATTGGACTTAAGGATAGACAATCCTAGCTAATTTGACTATTCTAAGAATGTTGGTAACATTTATTTTAGCTTTCGAAGACAGTTGTGATGACTTGGACTTTCTGACTTGTTGATTGGTGATACATTGTTGGTTCTCCGTGCAACCCCTAGGCAAGTATACTTGCCAGCTTGTACAGTATAATTTATATGCATGTTCATCATCTCGCTGCGGTTCTTTTTCTTACATTCGTGATTGCTTTATTCCATGTCTAGTACACTCGTCTTGTTATAGTTTTACTTTACATGTTTCTAGTTGCCTGCACATTCTCGTTCCTTTCTGTTATGATATTTCTATCTGTTACACTGTGTTAGTTTCATATATATTTCTTGATAGAGTCGTCTAGTCCTACACCACGATTCCTTCGACTTGATTATAACTTGACTTGACTTGACATGACTTGAGTATGACTCGACTTTGACATTCTATAGATTGTGAGTACTTACCTTGACTACGGTCTATAGGATTTTATAATAGGATTGGCTACTGTCCTGGTTGTGAGTACTTGCCTTGACTGCGATTGAGACACTATAGATTGTGAGTACTTGCCTTGACTGCAGTCTATAGATTTGACCTATTAGCCATTTCTAGTATGGCATGCCAGTGTCTTAGGATCCTTGTGTTTAGATCTTGTGTCTTAGTTCATTTTGCCTCGTTGGATATCCTTGATTGTTCCTTACTTCTTTATATATTTGTACTGTTACATGTTAGCTTGTATATTATGTATCTTGGTAGTCCTCTGAGGACCTGATGATCTCTTCAGGTTTAGCGACTACATGGAGTTAGTTAGCAGAGCGGGATGGTAGAGGATTGCGATGTATGATACAGGTATTTGCTTGTGATATTTCTTTATTATCTTCTCGTGCTTTATATTCCATATCATGATATACTCTTCTTATTTATAGACTCATATTATTCTTGGAGTCTAATCGAACAATATGCTAATGGGCTGCAGATCATGACCCATAATTGTTCATTCTTGTTTATATGATTCATGTGGATTGAGATATAGTTTAGATTAGACATGATACCCTACTCTGGACAGCTTATACGTACTCGAGTCGGACTGGAGTCTGCTGGATACGTAGCTAGCTTGCTCACGAGCTCGCATCCGAAAAGCGGGTGCGGGTCGTGACAAGTTTTTGTGGTGGCCCATGCAGGTCAGTGCATATCGTATCGGTTACGTAACTGTACCGGTACGAGCCTGCGCAACTGACTAAACCCTTAGAAATCTCAATCTACACTGCTTTGAAAATTCTCCTAGAAATTCTCTACGTCTTTGAAAACTCCATATTTGCTCTCGATTATACTTCCTTGCTTTTCTGTGCCATTGATTCTCGTCGCTTCCTATTTCGAGGTGACGAATGATCGTGCTGTCTAGAATTCATCAGAGATTCTTAAGTTATATTAGAATATTGCTTGATTTTGAATACTTGGTTGTTTGATAGATATGTGGGGATATAGATGACATATGTCTTAGATATCTAGGGATAATGACTCTAGCAACTTGATGGAAGGTTATAAAGTTTTTAGTGACATACCCTTGAGGGAGTAGTGTGACCAAAGGTGGGTAGAAGTCCTCGAGGTTTCATAATTACAAATGGCTAGAGAGGGCTATAAAATATTTTTGGAAAAATTAAAATTGAGGAGATTAAGGTAATAGTAGACTTTGAATTTTATGGAATAGTCATGAATTAGAATTTTGAGGACGAAATTATTTTTAAGGTGGATAGATTTGTAGCTTCCCTTCCCGAATTTTTTTTTTCAAAATTATTCTTATTATTGATTTGATTTAAATAGTGATTTTAGAATTTTATAAATAAGTATTTAATTAATTACTATGGTGGGTAACTTTAGCCATGATAGAGTTTTGAAGTACAAGACGACTAGGAATCAAGACACGGATAGTGCAGTGGCGTGCTTTGACTAGTGTATTAGCCCTGGTAGGGAAGGCCGAGCCATAGTGACGTCCTAACTAAGAAAACCAGGCCAAGTTGCGACTTAACCCTTATCGATGAATTATTTATTAATTAATTAGATATATTGATTTTAGATGACCCGATTGTACCAACTTAGCCCGAATTGGGCCCGAGCCGAATCCAAGCCTTTGTAGGTATGTAGTGAGACCAAAGACGACCATGTAGGCATATTTATGTGTGTACAAATAATTTTTAAATTATTTTGGGTATTGATGTACATTTTTAATTATTTGGATATTTGTACAAAAGTTGGCATTTTATTATTAAATATTGTTTTACAATATTTGTACAATTTTCTGGACCCGGATAAAGGTGAATACTATGGCATTTTATTATTAAATATTGTTTTACAATATTGAGCAACGTGAACCACCTAGTGAAGATCAATTAGTCCAAGTCGATGTCGGAGATGAAACTTCTCTAAGACCAATCTTCATCAGCAAAAGTCTTTCGGAAGTAGATAAACAAGAACTGATTCAAGTCATTCGGGAATACATTGATGTATTCGCCTGGAGCTATAAAGATATATCGGGATTAGATCCTCAGATCACTACCCACAAGCTCAACATTTTGCTAAATGCTAGGCTGGTCAAACAATAATATCGTAGATTTCGACCAGATATGATGGACGCTATAGAAGTCGAAGTCAAGAAGCTCATCACTTGTGGCTTTGTCAGAAAAGAACAACATTCCGAATGGGTGGCTAATGTTGTCCCAGTTGTGAAGAAAAATAGGAAAGGTCCGAGTCTGTATCGACTTTAGAGACCTTAATAAATCTTGTCCTAAGGATGAGTTTTCTCTTTCAATTACTTATATCATAATCGACAACACTTGTGGGTTTAAACGGATGTCTTTTATGGACGGATTTTTTGGATATAACCAAATTAGGATGAACTCCGAAGATGAAAAATATATATTTTTTGTACTCCTCTAGGGGTCTACTGCTACACAGTTATGCCGTTTGGTCTCAAGAATGCTGGTGTAACCTATCAGCGGACCATGAGTACCATTTTCTATTAACATTTATGGAAGACAGTCGAATGCTATGTCGATAATATTGCTGTCAAAAGTCGTCTAAAGGAAGATCACGTCCAAGACTTAAAACCTATCTTCGATCTAATGCGCCAGCATCAACTCAAGATGAATCCTACCAAGTCATTTCTGGGAGTCTCTAGTGGAAAATTTCTCGGATTCGTTATTACCTCTAAGGGCATACACGTTGACCCCGAGAAAGTCAAAGTCATTTAAGAGATGCATCCTCCACGCAACCTAAAAGAGCTACGAGGATTCCAGGGACGACTTGCATACATCAGGAGATTTATCTCAAATTTCTCTGGACGCTGCAGACCGTTCTCTCAACTAATGAAGTAAGGTGTATCTTTCATTTGTACTGAATAATGCCAGCAAGCATTTGAAGACATAAAGCGGTACTTGATGAACCCTCCAGTCCTAGTGCCTCCAGTCATAGGAATACCCTTTCTGATGTATGTTCGAGCAATGAATCATTCTCTGGGTGCCCTACTAGCCCAAAAGAACAAGGAAGGTCATGGACAGGCCATCTATTATCTCAATCATACGATGATCGGTGCTGAACATCGATACAGCCTGGTAGAAAAAGAATGTTTAGCCCTAATGTTCGCTGTCCAGAAAATATGATATTATATTATGGGCCAAACCATTTATGTCATCTCCAGAGTCAACCCTCTCCGAGTCTTGATGAAGAAGCCCAGTACACTCAATTCTAGACTCGCTACATGGGCCATATTGCTAGCACAGTATGACATGGTTTATGTCCTACAAAAATCTGTTAAGGATCAAGCCCTAGCCGACTTTTTCGCTGCTCAACCAATTTCTGGGACTTCTAAACTCTATGAAGAAATTTCTGATGAAACTCTAGAATCTAACATAACTTCAGAAGAAATTCTTGCTTAGTGTCTATTCTTCGATGGTGCATCCAAAATCGGACCCAAAGGCACTATCGTCGCTGGAGTTGGAATCGTTCTGGTATCACCAGAAGGACTGGCCATTCAAAGAGCTTATTCCCTAGACGAGCCATGTTCTAACAATGTCACTGAATACAACGCTTTACTCATCGGTCTCCAATTAGCTAGACAGTTGGATATCGAATACCTTAAAGTATACGGAGATTCTAAACTGATTGTCAATCAAGTTAAAGGCACGTATGAAGTTCGGCATCAAGATCTCGTTCCATACCATGAAGCAGCAGTCAAACTGGCTGCATCATTCAAAGGCTTCTTCATTAAACATGTACGTCGAGCATGCAATACAGAAGATAATGCACTCACTAATCTAGCAACAGTATTAGCAATTCCTATAAAAAGACTACAGATGGTTGTCATCACTAATAGAGAATTATTCCGTATCGAGAATAATTTGCACCTTGAATACAACAATTCAGTCGAGATTTACACTACGAGTGAAGACTGAAGGGCTCATTTCATTGACTTCATGGTTAATGACATCTTACCTGAAGATCCTAAAGAAGCAACGACAGTCAACGATCACTCCGATTCTACTATGGTCATACCTCCAAAACTATATTGATGATCATATGACGGTATGCTTCTACGCTGTCTTACAGGAGATAAAGCAAAATAGATACTGCGTGAAGCTCATGATGGTGTCTGTGATGCACATCAGCCTGGTCCTAAGCTACAAGATCGGATTCGGCGCATGGGATACTATTGGCCAACCATGGTATCAGATGCCATTGAATATTCAATGAAGTGTCGAGCAAGCCAAATCCATGCAGATTTCATTCATCAACCTTCAGAATTTTTACATTCAACTGCAGCATCATAGCCTTTCGAAGCTTGGGGCATGGATATTATTGATCATATTAATTCGCCTTCGTCTCAAGGATATCAGTTTATCCTAGCTACAACCGATTACTTCTCAAAATAGGCCGAAGCTATATGTTTAGTTGAACTCATGACAAGCAATGTCATCAACTTCATTAAATATTATGTGATCTACAGATTCGATATTCTTCGACAAATTATCCACAAAATGGACCTCAATTCATCAGTCAGAAGTTTCACTCGATTCTGTAAAGATAATCTGATCAACAATATTGCTTCTACAACGTACAATCCCGCAGCTAATAGTTTGGCGGAAACGTTCAACAAAACGATCATCAAACTTCTCAAGAAGTTCATTTCTACCAATAAACGAAACTGGAGCAAAAAGCTTGGAGAATGTCTATGGGCTTACCGTACTACCGTACGCACTCCGATTGGCTGTACACATTTCTCTTTGGTATATGGATGCGAAGCTGTCCTGCCATTGGGGATTCAAATCCCTTCTCTAAGGATTGCCATTGCCAACGAGCTCACAACAGAAAATAATGACCTTCTTCGACTTCAGAGCTTGAAGCACTTGACGAGAAGCGGCTACTATCTCAACAACACATCGAGCTATATCAAGCCCGTATCTTAAAAGCCTTCAACCGTAAAGTTAAAGTATGAACATTTTAAAAAGGCTAGCTAGTCCTTACCGTCAGACGTCCTATGACTTTGACACACATGAGTAAGGGTAAGTTCGAACCAAAGTGGGAAGGTCCCCATGTTATAAGCAAAGTTTTCTCTAACGGAGCTTATCAACTGTCTGGGATGGATAGCCGAATAGCTATGATGCCTATCAACGACAAATTTCTGAAGAAGTACCATATTTAAAAGCGTGTACTATATTTTCTGACATATATTATGCATACTTAAATCTTTGAATCCCATCGACGTCTATCTAGATCTTTTGATACATCTTCGTTGACCCACAACATCTACTACATAATTACAAACATTATCTTTTGAAACGCAGCTGTTTTAAGAGATATTCTAATCCTGAGTCCCAGTTGGCTCAAGGGTAATATGAATTTATGTCCACATTTTCGCTAAATTATACTATCTACATCAATGTCTTGTCACATTACCTCTAAAAAGTTCTCATCATTGATCAATGTGGTTTAAAAAGATAAAATCACAGCAAATGAGCAAACAGAAGGGTTCTTTCTCCATAAAAAGGAGTAAAATACTACATTTGCAAAGAAAGGAAAGCAAACTACATCTTAGAACATATAAAAGCTACATCAAAGTAGGAAACATTGAAGATAAGAAAGATGTTTTTATTCATCTACCCGAGGATGGCCATGCTGGGGCAGGTACCATTCGCTCAACCATCGTGCATAGGAAGGCCCCAACTGATTAAGGTCATCCACAGGAGCCGGGTAATTGGAGCTCCCGGTGCCATTGCCTTATGAAGCCGGCTCTTTCTTTTCGGGAAATTCGAGTTTAGGAAATATTTCTTCCTTAACAGTCATCGGTTCCTCTTTGATGAAAGGAGATAGCACTTCCTCCTTGACAGTGACCTCAGCTTTTGGCGTCACCATAGACGCTGCGGAAGGCAAAAGAAAACAAAAGTTATAATCATTCTTACAAAAATTAAGTGATTTTAACTCTGCACAAATCTCGCAAATAACAGAGTACTAGTCTCTAAATAGGCGTACATGGCATGACCGTTCTACACTCAAGTGACAGCTTCTGTGCGCGAATTGACAAATTCTGCATGGTACGATGCACTTTAAGTAAATAAAGGGCACGTGCTGTTTTGTTTAATAATCAACACTCTGAAACAGGTGGTTTATGATAGAAATAGTGCGGCGCCAATCAACACTCTGAAAGAGGTGATTGACACTGGCTTAGTTCGCGGAAACCATTGGATAGTGCCAACTCTCGAAGGCACGTGCGACAGTGTGACATGCTGTGGCACCATCAGTGGAGGCACGCACGACGTGGCTACTGGCCACCTTCTTTCCCTTCTCCGCCAGTGGATCTCTTATACTGCCATTCGATCGAGTGAAAGCTTCGAGAGTTTGAAAGAGGAGCAAGAATTCAAAAGAGAAAGTTTTGAGAATGTTCTTCCTCTCTCTCTTTAGTCGGCTATTTGTAGCCAAAAAGAGACGTAACAGTCGCACAATTCGCACACAAAAAGCGGGTCAGTTACGATTCTTTACTACGCCAATATTACAAAAGATCGCTTCTTATTCAAGTATTTCAAATTTTGAACTTTTTAAATTTGAAAACTTTGAAGGGGCATTGTAGAAGCTCCAAATGAATCAAACATTTCCATACGCTACTCACAAAAGATGCCAAGACTCAAATCATCAAATGGCGCTGGTCAATAGATAGCGCCTGACATCAAATAGCGCTGGTATCAGATGGTGCTAAATGACACGTGACAGTCTTCTCCGAGAAGCTAAACAGTTGTCATTATGACTGACAGCATGTCAGTCGAGGAAAATCTATTTCGAATTTCGAACGTACGGTACTCGAGGAGATGGTGTCAGATTTATCATAATGACTGACAGTTGTCTTGCGCCACTCGCAGTTGGCGCGAGGTAATCAATGAATTAAGTAGATGGCACTAAACAGCAGATAGCGCCCGACGCTATTCAACAGTTGGCACTAATTAATCAATTATCATACAAAGCAGTTAGATGACGTGGCACACATGACACTAATCTCGAAGAATATGCATACGACACTACCCACGACCACGCGTATCTCTCTACAGAATGGCA
Source organism: Iris pallida (assembly GCA_029216955.1). Lineage (NCBI taxonomy): Eukaryota > Viridiplantae > Streptophyta > Magnoliopsida > Asparagales > Iridaceae > Iris > Iris pallida. Next base: position 444,581 of record JANAVB010030819.1, read on the forward strand.
CGCATCCCATGCAGTTAAGTTAACCGTTCGCACGGAGGGTGATGGTGCACAAATTATTGTCTGCGCCAATCAGAATAACTAGATACAGTTATTTCAGAACTCTAAATAGAGTTTCAAATCACTTCAAAAGAATCACTAATCTCCTGAGCACTTGCTGCAGCATTCTCTAAAGGCTTTCTTCTTCGACATCGCATCGTCCAAGGGATAAAGTGATCATCTTCAGATCAGATTCCTACAGTAGTACTTCCTAGAAATCAACTTGTACTCTTGTACATACTCTTCTCACTTTGTAATCAAACACTTTTTGTTTTTGTAAAAGAGAATAAGATTATATATATACCCGGAGCCCCGTGGGAGCCCCGTCCTTCCTGTACCGTTAGAAAGAACGGGCCACGTGGGGTCCGCGCACGCCCGCTTGGTCTAACGATCGAGGGCGACAGAGCTCCCACGGGGCTCCATACACACACACACAGACACATACATATTTTTTGTGTCTATTTCTTGAGGCCGCCAGCTTAGGACCGTGGCCACCCCACGACCACCCAGCCATCCCATGTCCATGGGGGCTAGAACTTGGGATCTCATGTTCGATGTAACAAAAGATTGAATAAACTTTTATCTTTATTGAACATATAAGGTATCTGTATACAAAGATAGAAGTCCTAAACATGATATTTTGGGTACAGGAAGAAGAGGTTTCTAGAAAGTATGACGGTAGAGATCGAGCACTGCAGCGGCTCCTTTACTCATTGATGATCTGACAACGAATCAACCTTGATGTGGCTCTCTGGCACCTTTTATGGAATACTGGGGTCACCGATCAAGAGGCTGTCTGGATGAGAAGATCCCTTGAAGATGGTTGGTTGGTTGGTTCTTTGGTTGATAGATGGATGAGGGTTGTTGACTCTTTGTGGACGGAGATCGCTGTTCCATTGAAGATTATCGATTGTCGATGTTCCTTCTGTCGATTTTGATGCTTTAATGGAAGAAGAACTCCTTCTATTTAAAGAGAACTGGGCACATGTGCGATGTGCATTAGGGTTCTTGAGATATAAAAGAATCTGTCGTAATTGTACGGTACGGGCTTCTGCGGTGCTGACACGTAGAGAACATCGAGATTCTCCTCAAACGAGATCTCTGGTGGCTATAAACATGATCGAAGGAGGTGACATGTGGCGTATGCCTATTTGCTTGCTCGGATACAATCGAGTAAACCTTGGGATTTCTTCTTAGATTTGGAGTCTAATTGATCCTTGTTTAAGATTTAAATCAATCTGATATGATATCAATCATGATTTAATCTCAATCTTCTCTGCAAGAGGCGGTTTAAACAAACCAATTGGGTGGACCCATGCTTCCTGTGCCTCTGGTGAGGACTAAGTGTTGCTGTGCTTCTATGGCGACGAGTAGACCGTACTTTTGGAGACGAAGGAACCTCTGTGCTTTCAAGGCGAAGAGTGGACTTGGCTTCGAATGACGACGAGACTTCTGTGCATATAGAGCAACTTACTAAGCTATGTTTTGGACTACCAGAGTCACTGTGCTGTAGGCGACAAGTAGGCATTGTGCTTCCAGGTTGGCGAGGTTACTGTGCTTTTGGAGCGACAGATTGACTTGCATTGGTTGCGATAGGAGTTCCCAAGTCTCTTGTAGAGAAGTGACTTAATCTTCTGATCTGCAATAGATGACTATGCCAGTAGGAATAGAGATGGTGTGAGCATATCGCCATCCTATGCCTCATGCGGACGCAGGTAAGTAGCTGTGCCTCTAAACAGTAGAGATGTTTGCTTCGAAAGGAAGGGTGTGACACCCTTGTACGTCTGTGATTGGCGCATGTAGATAGTTGCGCCTCTAGAGTGAAGACACCAGCTTCTGGAATAAAAGAAGGAGAGGAGGCGGGCCCTACCACCATCTTATTTCTGAGGTTGGTGCAGGCAAGTGGCTGCGCCTCTGGCTTGAAGACTATGGCTTCTTCAAAGTGCTGAGTTACTGATATACTTCTGAGAGTCTGCGTCCACTATAATAACATAACATGCTTTGGTGGAGGTCAATCCTCCAGCGTGTGTATCGAGAAGAAGGAATGCTGCACTTCGATGAAGATTGCATCCCTTATAGATCATTCTAGGCTTCTGTCGAATATGTACTAGATCCATTGTAGAAGAACAGAATTAGTTCCGTATGTGTGATCTTGATGTGTCTGTATTAGACTTTGGTAGATATGACAATGAAGGGACTATTCTCCTTATCTTCTGTTTTGTCGTTTTTGTACTGAGCCTCAGTCTTCTGCATCTTCTGTGCTTTGGTGAAGGGATGTCTTCAGTTGAGATTTTTCATGCTTCTACAAGACCCCCTTCAAAGTATCCTGAACTTGAGTCAAGCTCGGGATGCTTTGAACAGAAGCATGAACACGCGTCAGGATTTTATGAGCTGGGTGATGGCTGGTATCATGCCTAGCTCTTAGCATTAATGGTCCTGATGGCTTCTTGATATTGGAGCCTCTTGCGTCTTTGTGGGGATCACGAATCTCTTTAGCAGAGTAGGTTTAGAGTCACGTTCCTTCGATCACTCACAGTACTGCCATCTATCATGGAGTGAAGGTTTTGCTTAACTTGTAAGCTTCATTCTGACCGATGTCTGGCTCGTGCTTGGACCACGTAAACAGCCTACATAAAGGACTGTCCTCCTTCAAAATAAGACTCAGCTACTTCAACAATAGCCTTGCTTGCCCGATGTTCAGCTCCTGACAACCCTGGAGTTTGCTTAAGACGGCCATCGATGGCAAAATTTTTTATCCAAAGAAGCTATAGTATAACTACTGGATCTCGAGACGTCCCGCGTTCTGGATATCGTGGGCGTCAATGGCATCTCGAACCTCTGCTTCTTGGGTTAGAATTGCTTACCATTCTGACCGAGGAATAGCAAGGCCTGCTGCCGTGGTTGCTGTCGCTAGCCAGCTGGAGAGATAGGGGAGTCCTGTGCTGATCTTCATCCCCGGCTCGGGCCAGTAGCAGCTTTGGTTTGTGGCTTTCTTTTGACCAGGAAGTGATTGGCTCTGTCACCACCTCGCCCGTGCTATTGAGTGCTTGTACCACAATTTTAGCTTTTTTTGCTTCTGTGTATGTAACTACGAAGAGTTTGTAACAGGTCTTTGTAGCCACATATTTTTATATGTAGAAGCCTTCTTGTTCCTTTTGCTTTTGCCTCTAAAATAAAGAGGGAATCTTCACAATGGATTTGCCTGACCAGAGATAATATGGACGTGGTAGGCTTGATCTTGGTCGGGGTATAGAACAACAATCCAGAGGTAATATGGACGTGAACTGTTTTCTAAACCATCGGGATAATTATAGAACTGATACGAGAAGAACGACTACTCAGAGGTAATGTGGACATGGTAGTCGCGTCTTCCAGGCATAGAGGAGCAATCTAGAGGTAATGTAGACGTGAAGTGCTTCATCTACTTGAGAGAATATATAGGAGGGGGAGCGAGAGATCCCCTTACCAGAACTCATAGGCACCTTTTTCAGGGGATGTGGGTGCCTAAGCTGGTTCTATCTTCTGATGTAATAGTTTTTTAGGAACTTGCCGTTGATGGACATCATTACCAAGTCTCTATTAGGCTTAGCTAGTCGATAATCACCGTTGGAGTACACCATTTCTATGACGAATGGTCCTTCCCACTTGGGCTCGAACTTTCCAGCCGTCTTATGGGTCATCACCATCGGTCTCCAACTGCCAAGACGAGGTCGCCCACCTGGTAGGATCTTTTATGGATCTTTTTGTTAAAGGCCCCAAAAATGAGAGCTTGGTAAAGTTCAATCCTTTACTGCGCAAGCAAGCACTTTTCATCCAACGCTTCTAGCTCTTGCAACCGCCTGCGCTGATTGTCTTCGATGGTTAACTGATTGGTGATCATCTTAGCAGGCAACATCTTCTTAAGGACTTGACCCATGCTGGTATCGGAGTCCCAAGTTGGGGAGTCAGAAGAGTGTGAGTGCCTCATGACTTCTTCTTCTGAATCTTCTGAGGTGTTCGTAGGTGTAACATACCCCAACCCTCGACGAGTACGCTGGTAGTAGTTTTCAACTTTTCCCCTTTCTGTTCTGTCTATCTTCATGGTTGTGAATCATGTACAGAGATGAGAATTCCTTCAGAGGAGATAGCTTTATTAGGGACGAGGCGTTTACTCAAAGGTTATATGGACATGGCAAATACGGTAGTTTTTTTTAGATATACTTTCCTTACTCAGAGATAATATGGACATGGTAAGGATAGACTCTCCTAAGGTATAGAACGACTCAAAGGTAATATAGACGTGAAGGGTTCTATAGATGACAATTGTGAGAAATTGTCAGGGAAATGGTGCGTTGCCCAAAGGTTATATGGACATGGCAAATATCCTTCTTCCTAGAATAATAGTTCAGAGGTAATATGGACGTGACTATTTTTCTTAGGGAGTTATGAAAACTTCGGGATTATCATAACGGGGTGACTACTCAGAGGTAATATGGACATGGCAGACACGATGTAGAATAACACTTCAGAGGTAATATGGACATAAAATATTTTCTAAGATGTCATTACAACTTTACGGTTATCATAACGGGGTAACTACTCAGAGGTAATATGGACATGGTAGACACGATGAAGAATAATACTTCAGAGGTAATATGGATGTAAAATATTTTCTAAGGATTATGACAGCTTACAACTATTGTGGAGGAGGTGACTACTCAGAGGTAGAGAGTACATGGTAAACACATCTTAGGATAATATTTCAGAAGCGAGGTCATGAAATATTTCCCGAGAGATTCATGATGATTACTGGTTCATCGTGTCGGGAGCCTGGTCCGGATGGACCCTCATGACTCTGTCTCGAGGTGTGGAGAACGGGATAAGACCTTGAGCGTTGTCCCGTGCTGGCGGAAGGTAGACTACTTCCATCGTCGCCTTTGGAGTAGGGATGATGCCATCTTGTGCCTCTGTGGCTGGAAAAATCCCGAACTGGAGAGTAACCATATTGGCTGTGATGGTCTTCTCTTCGTAATCCAATGATGTTGGTGTTAATGAGGTACCGAATTTGCCCCTTCAGCACATAACAGTCCTATGTTGAGTGATGGACGTACTGGTGATAATGGCAGTACTTGAGATGGTCCATCTTTTCTACTTTATCGGGGCGCCTGGGTGGCAGGATGGACAGTTTGCCACTCTTCGTAAGCATCTCAAAGATCTCGAGCGTATCCTCGTCATTGAAGGAGTAAGTCTCCCTCGGCCTCTGCGCTTCCGCATACGTGTCACGCCCCAGTACCGAAATACGGAGACGGACTAGGCCAGCTACACCATATGAGGTACGTAACGTCATACGGCGATCGTGGCTGTCGAGAGACTAGGGGGTACATGCTACAATCAAGTCTCCTATGGTCCCACAGAGTTCTATGTCTCAATCAATCAAATCACATCAACAACAGATGAGCATTAAAGATAAAGCAGTAAGGCGTCCCCGACGCTGTATCAAAATGATCATGAGAGACTAGCTTCATAATTTAGCTATCTCGAAGAGTCAGGAGTACAAAATTATACACAGCTGCAGTCTGTTTAATTACAATTATGTACTGACACAAAATATCAAGTAATCCGGCTAACAGGTGCCGGTGGCTAAACGCCGCAAAAGTATAAGCAGGAGTGGTGGAGAAGGAACCCACTCGAGTCCCCGAACTGCCATGCTCCTAGTATGCACCATGGATGTCAGGGAGGAAGATCGTGTCCTCTGGCTCTGCTACGGGATCTGGCCAAACAAAACCAGCGGGGTCAGCCCCGAATAGCAAGTACCGCCAAAGGGGCACAAGAGTTAAGACTAAACCCAGTTAATAGAATGAATGATAATAGTAATACTTATGCTACCATTATAGGGTAACGCCACATCCTCGAACCCATATGGCACCCTTACAACCAAACAAGGACAAAAGGTGCCGCATGGAGTCGGGACGCGTCGTACTCTATAACTTTCGCATAAGTTAAAGGGTATAGACAATAAAATCTCCTGATCGTGACTTCGGTCGATAGCCTATCGCAGCACAATGACCAACCCAACAATCAAACAAGAACATGGGTTGGATCATGTACCACGATAAACCATGTTCCTCGGTCATTCATAGAAGTAGCACTTCACAACCAGAATAAGTCTTCCGTTCATAACTTCGGTCCACAGCCTATCATAGTACGATAACCAACCCAACAATCAAACAAGAACATGGGTTGGATCACGTACCATGACAGTCCGCTTCCCTCAGTTACTCACGGAAGGTAATGGGATACAAGCAAGTCATTTTCACGGCCAATCAAGTCTACGCGTTTCTAGTAGAACGAGGTTATCCTCGCATCATGTTATTAGAAAATCCTCAGATCGTATCTTTCCAGCAAGGCTAGCCAACCCAGGGGTTCGCGTAGACAGGTATGATTGAGCACAGGTCCCTCGTAAGGCCACCTTGCTAAAACATATAATATGTAGCAGGAATTAATCGGATACAGTCATCCACTCGTTGCAGATGACACAGTATCCGTGGAGACCAGCCGGCGCGTCAAGACAGCATCTCAAGGCGGCTGGTGTAACACGATCTCGGGATTTTGCCCTTCCCATGTATCTAGTATATTTAGTTGCCTAGTTTAACCCTAGGTGAAATCTTGGACTCACATACTGTGGCCTGCATGATTATCCTCCTAAGGTCGTACTTTAGTACGAGTACCCTAAAGAGGATCCATGTCAATCAGTATGTCAACATGTTCTATCCTCCTTAGTGTAATGCATCATTGCAAATATGCCACGTGGAGTTACGAGTCTTTTGTCGAGCATGAACAAGAACTGGGACATTCATGTACATGTATCAGGTAGGAACACTTTGTTCTCCGGGGTCACATTAGTGCTCATATCATGCTCGGGACAAAAGGCGTAAGGATATAAAATAGGCATATAATATATATATATATATAATAATAATAATAAGGTAACAATATAGGGCACAAAAGTCCATGCGGCCCAAGGCGAGTGAGTCCATACGGCCGGGTCAATACTGGTTCATGCGGCTGGGACTACACGCTCATGCGGCTCAGAGAGCCCCAAGGCGCATGCGGCTGGAAGTCGGGTTCATGCGGACGAAGGGATGTCAGCGTATGCGGCTGCGAAGGGAGCAATCGCCAGGCGGCCGGGGTTCGACAGCATATGCGGCTAGGATCAGACGAAGCCTTATGCGGCTGAGCATGGGCGATACATATGCGGCTGGATGACGGATGAGCTTTATGCGGCCCAAAACAGTGGCGCATATGCGGCTGGGTGCAAAAGAACTCATGCGGCTGCGAAGGCTAGCCGCATGAAGTCCATGCGATAGGGGCTCATGCGGCTGGGTCTGAACAAGGCTATGCGGCTGCGAAGGACTTTCCATGCGGCTGAGCTCGAACGAGTCTCATGCGGCTGGATAGGCCATGCGGCCAGAGACTTGCCGCATGAAGATTCATGCGGTCAAGTACTGCTCTTCTTCTCCACTTGACCGAGAAGAGGAGCCAAGCAACCATGGCTTCCAAACTACACAAAACCTTCATCCGGAGCCCAAATCGGAACTTCCTTAGGTCAAAATAGGGTAAAACAAAATTCTCTACAACATGGAACCATCAAAACTTAAAAATAATAAAGTTTGCTAGATCAAAACCAAGAAAATCCGAAAACGGCTAAAACCTAGATCTACAAAGATTAAAGCTTCAAAATGGAAAACTTCAAGTTCTAAACTAGTATAGAATGAGGAGAAGAACATATTTTGACAAATAATTTTGTAAGAAAACATCAACAATATTTATGGATCCATCTCTTGAGCAAGTTGGTACTTGCCTTGGTTGGTGGAGGAAAGTAAATGAGAGAAAATAAATGAGAGGAGAGAGAATGAGTTGAGTTATTATATAGAATCTTGAACCCATGGGTTCATGATGAACCAAGGTGAACCAAGAATAGGTTCCCCAAATGAGCCAAAACTGTAGGCCCAAATGCAGTTAATAAATTACGAAATAATATTTTTTTTGAATATTTTTGGGAAATACATGAAGAAATATAGCATATAAATACAGTATAAATACAAGGTAGATACGGTTTATCGGTTTACGTATTAAAATACGTATTCCAGGATCGGGGAGTGACATCTCTACCCTTCTTAGAAAAATTCCGTCCTCGGAATTCCAACCAAGACAGGATAGTGAAACCAGGGCAAGCAAGGCACTATCGTATACAAGTTAACTATCATAGCAGTTATTATCATACATCACAAGGTGCAAAACAAGCAGGTGCAGATAAGCATGGAATCGTGCAATAAGGTGCAAAAATATACCTTATCAGTCAAACAAATGCGGATACCGAGATCTGATCTCGTCCTCGCGCTCCCAGGTTGACTCTCCTGGAGAGTGATGGTTCCAAGAAACACGGACAAGGCTGATCGTCCGATTCTTGAGTACCTTCTCTCGCCGGTCTAAAATAGATACGGGTTGTTCCTCGTAAGTTAGGTCGGTACCAACGACTAACTCAGAATGATCGAGGACATGACTCGGATCCGGGACATACCCACGTAACTGGGACACATAAAACACATCATGTATGCCAGTTAACGAAGGCGGAAGGGCAAGTCGATAAGCCACATCGCCTACCCGAGCGAGAATCTTAAAAGGACCAACGTATCTTGGACTAAGCTTTCCTCGGGTTCCAAATCTGATGATACCCCGAGTAGGTGAAATCCGCAGAAATACTTGGTCGCCCGCTCTGAACTCTAGAGGCCTACGATGCTGATCTGCCCAATGACGATGTCGGTCCTGCGCAACTCGAAGGCGCTCTCTGACCAACTTTACTATCTACACAGTCTGTGTGATCATCTCTGGTCCCAACAACTTTCGTTCTCCAACGTCGTCCCATGCCAAAGGGGACCTGCACTTCCTTCCGTACAATGCTTCGAACAGGACCATCTGAATGCTAGCCTGATAGCTGTTGTTATAGGAGAACTCTACTAGATGAAGGTGATCCTCCCAAGATCCACCAAAATCCAAGGTACATGCCCGTAGCATATCTTCTAACGTCTGAATGGTTCTTTCTGATTGCCCGTCAGTTTGTGGATGATAAGCAGTACTGAATCTCAACTTGGTTCCCAAACTTTGGTGTAAGCTCCGCCAAAAATGGGAAGTAAACCGCGTATCCCGATCTGATACTATACTAACTGGAACACCGTGTTGCCTTACTATCTGCTTCATGTACATTTCTGCTAACTGCTCAGTAGTCTGTCCAACTCGGAAGGGAAGGAAATGAGCGACCTTCGTGAGTCGATCTACTATTACCCAGACTGCATTCTTGCCAGCCGGGGATCTAGGTAAACCGGTCACAAAATCCATCGTGATGTGCTCCTATTTCCATTCTGGGATAGGAAGCGGCTGGAGCAATCCTGCTGGTCTCTGCTGCTCGGCTTTCACCTGCTGACAGACCAGATACTTGGATACAAATCTCGCTATCTCTCTTTTCATGCCATTCCACCAAAAGAACTGCCTGATATCTCGATACATCTTCGTTCCTCCTGGATGAATGGAGTAAATAGAACTATGAGCTTCGGACATAGCTTCTTGCCGAAGGTCTCCACTCGGTACACAGAGTCTGTTTCCAAACCTGAGCGTACCATCTTCATGAATCACTAACTCCTTCCTACGGCCTGATTCACACTCCGACCGCAACTTCTGAAGCTGTGGATCTCCTGCTTGTGCTGCCCTTATCCTCTCTACTAAGGTTGACTGAATCTGCATACTGGTCATTCTTCCTATATCCCCTGGCAAAACTACTTCGATTCCCATACTCTGAAGGTCTTCTAAAATATGCTTCTGCGAGGTCAGGATAAAGGCACTGTTTCTCCTACTCAGTGCATCTGCAACTATATTCGCCTTGCCTGGATGATACTGAAGATCTAAATCAAAATCCTTCAGCAGTTCTAACCATCTTCTTTGTCTCATATTCAAATCTCGTTGCGTGAATACGTATTTCAAACTCTTATGATCAGTATAAATCTCTACCCGATCTCCGTACAAATAATGCCTCCACAACTTGAGTGAAAACACCACAGCTGCTAACTCCAAATCGTGAGTCGGGTAATTCTTCTCATGGTCTCGAAGCTGCCGAGACGCATATGCTATCACCTTTCCATGTTGCATCAATACACATCCAAGACCCTTCCCAGATACGTCACAATATACTGTAAAGCCTCCCGCTCCTACCGGAAGCGTCAAGATCGGGGCTGATATCAACCTCTTCTTCAATTCTTCAAAGGATGCCTGACAGCTAGCTGACCAAACAAACTCCACGTCCTTGTGCGTCAAACGCGTTAAGGGCGCAGAGATCTTGGCAAAGTTTGCCACGAACCTTCTGTAGTAACCAGCTAATCCCAAGAAACTTCGCACTTCTGCAACCGTTCTCGGGACTAGCCAATGCTCTACGGCCTTAATCTTCTTCGGATCTACTGACACTCCTGTCCCAGAAATTACATTGCCCAGGAACGAAATGTGATCTAACCAGAATTCACACTTGTCGAGCTTCGCATAAAGTTGATGCTCCCTCAATGTCTGCAAGACAGTCCTAAGATGTTTCCCATGCTCCTCTTCACTGCTGGAATAGACAAGAATGTCATCTATGAACACCACCACAAATTTATCCAAGTACGGCAAAAAGATGCGGTTCATTAAATCCATGAATACTGCGGGTGCGTTGGTTAGTCCAAAGGGCATTACTAAAAACTCATAATGCCCGTATCTAGATCTGAATGCTGTCTTCGGTATGTCTTGCTCCCGGACTCTTACTTGATAGTATCCCGACCGAAGATCGATCTTGGAAAAGACGCTGGCCTTGCTCAACTGGTCAAACAGGTCATCAATCCTTGGTAGCGGGTACTTATTCTTTACTGTTACTGCATTCAGCTTGCGGTAGTCGATGCACATCCTCGTCGACCCATCCTTCTTGGGAACTAGAATCACTGGCGCAGCCCAGGGCGATTTACTGTCTCGGATGAATCCCTTAGACTTCAACTCTTCTTCATGTTGATACAACTTATCCTGTTCTGACGGCGACATTCTGTAAACTCTGTCTGCAATAGGCCTCGTTCCAGGGTTCAACTCAATGCTAAATTCTACCTCTCTGACTGGGGGTATCCCTGGGAGCTCATCAGGGAAGACGTCGAAAAAATCTTCGACCACTCTCAGAATCTGTCCTGGCTCTGACTCTGCTGCTGAGATGACGCCTCCGGCCTGATTCTTCAAGGTTCGAGTAAAGATGAACTGCTCCATCCCAGGAATGCTGAATATGACCCTACCTCCTCTACAATCAATGGTCGCATGACTGTCTCTCAACCAGTCCATGCCAAGAACAACATCAAAATTCCCCATAGGGAATTCAATCAATGATGCGGGCAATAAATGCCCACACACCACTACCGGACATGAAAAGCGCACACTGCTCACTTCTACGAGCCCATTACCGGTGAGTATATCCATCCTCTCCGGCAATGCCTCAAACACTAGTCCAATCCGTGTAGCATATTGTGCAGAGATGAATGAATGAGTAGCGCCTGAATCAAATAATGCTACAGCGGGAAATGAGGTGACGAGAATTTTACCTGCCACCACGTCACTAGACGCTAGAGCCTCTCCCAAGGTCAATGTGAGAGCCTGGCCCCGCGGAGCCCCTTGTTGCGGCCTTCCTCGACCATGCTGTTGCTGCCTCTGAGGGCCTTCGGCTTCCTGTGCCTGGCGGAACATCTGAGCCTGCGTTGGTAGACGCTGGGCTAGGGGCCTTACTGCTAATACTGGCCCTCCACTCGGGGTTGCCGCCGGAGCTGGCAATACTGGAAACTGCTGAGCTGGCCCTCCTGGCCTCTGCATCATAGGACAAGTAGAAATACGGTGGTCTGAACTACCACACCTCAAGCATAAGCCATTCGCTGACCGGCACACCTCCCTCGTGTGTCCTGCCTTCCCACAGAATGTACAGCCCCGGGGTGCTCCCTGACGCTGTTGCTGGTTCCTTGGCTGCTGATGCCGAACTGGCGCTGTATTAGTTGACACGACCGTCCTCCGCGGTGCTCCTGCATCATGAATACGTACACCGGGTGCTGGTGCCGATGTTCGCTGCATTGCTCCTCCTCCAACCTGGGAATGAGATCTCTTCTGACCTCCTGTCCTCGATGCCAACCTCTACTGGGTAAGCTCGTACCTCCGGGCTGCCGTCAAGACAGCGTCAAACGTCTGGTAGTCGTGTCCTTCCACAAGCTGCAATAATTCCAAATGAAGTCCCTGCTGGAACCTCATAGCTTTCTCTGGCTCCGTTGCCACCATTGCTGGCACGAAATGGCACAATCTGCAGAACTCTGCTGCATACCCATCTACGGTCTTGCCTGCTTGCTTGAGACTGATGAACTTCTGCTGGAGCTCATATCGAGCTACTACGCCAAAATACTTGGCCTTGAATCTGTCACTGAAGGTGGTCCAACGAACAGGGCGTCTTGTACCAACTTCTTCTGATGCCCACCAGTCGCGGGCAAGATCCTGAAGTACCAGTTTGACCTGATCAACCTTCTCATCATCTGGAACCTTGGCTGCCACAAGAATGGCTTCGATGTCTTGAATCCATGCATTCGCAGTGATGGCATCCTCCGTGCCATCAAAATACCTCGGGTTCAAGCGACGGAACCTTCCTGATGCTCCCGAGTCAACCCCGGCACTCCTCTCAAGAGCTAACTGAATCCCTTGGTTCAGCAACACGTTCTGCTCCTGCTGCCGAGTCTGTTGCTGTTGGTTAGTGACAAGAAACCCCCGGATGACCTCCAGGAGTGCTACGGCGTCTGGTACTGCCGTTGCTGCTCGTGCTGCTGGAGTTTCAATAACCTGCGGCTGCACTGCCTCTGGCTCCATTTTTGCTCGTGCCTGTACTGGAGAAGGTTCTCTCCCCTGTTGCTGCCCAGTCGAGCCATGCTCTTGCTGCTCTTCCTCATGGGCCTCACCCGCTACTGAGAATGAAGCACCCCTATAGAGAAGAATATAAGATTATCAAGTCCGGACGAGGAAGATTTCGAGGATGCAAGTCAGGTTAGAGATCAAGGCAAGGACAGAGAATTCGAAATAGAATTTCAAGGGGAACAAGTTTTGATTGAGACTCCTAATAATCTGCAATACCCCACAAGTCTGAAAATCAGACCTGCATGGGCCACCACTAAAACCTTGTCACGCCCCAGTACCGAAATACGGAGACGGACTAGGCCAGCTACACCATATGAGGTACGTAACATCATACGGCGATCGTGGCTGTCGAGAGACTAGGGGGTACATGCTACAATCAAGTCTCCTATGGTCCCACAGAGTTCTATGTCTCAATCAATCAAATCACATCAGCAACAGATGAGCATTAAAGATAAAGCAGTAAGGCATCCCCGACGCTGTATCAAAATGATCATGAGAGACTAGCTTCATAATTTAGCTATCTCGGAGAGTCAGGAGTACAAAATTATACACAGCTGCAGTCTGTTTAATTACAATTATGTACTGACACAAAATATCAAGTAATCCGGCTAACAGGTGCCGGTGGCTAAACGCCGTAAAAGTATAAGCAGGAGTGGTGGAGAAGGAACCCACTAGAGTCCCCGAACTGCCATGCTCCTAGTATGCACCATGGATGTCAGGGAGGAAGATCGTGTCCTCTGGCTCTGCTACGGGATCTGGCCAAACAAAACCAGCGGGGTCAGCCCTGAATAGCAAGTACCGCCAAAGGGACACAAGAGTTAAGACTAAACCCAGTTAATAGAATGAATGATAATAGTAATACTTATGCTACCATTATAGGGTAACACCACATCCTCGAACCCATATGGCACCCTTACAACCAAACAAGGACAAAAGGTGCCGCATGGAGTCGGGACGCGTCGTACTCTATAACTTTCGTATAAGTTAAAGGGTATAGACAATAAAATCTCCTGATCGTGACTTCGGTCGATAGCCTATCGCAGCACAATAACCAACCCAACAATCAAACAAGAACATGGGTTGGATCATGTACCACGATAAACCATGTTCCTCGGTCATTCATAGAAGTAGCACTTCACAACCAGAATAAGTCTTCCGTTCATAACTTCGGTCCACAGCCTATCATAGTACGATAACCAACCCAACAATCAAACAAGAACATGGGTTGGATCACGTACCATGACAGTCCGCTTCCCTCAGTTACTCACGGAAGGTAATGGGATACAAGCAAGTCATTTTCACGGCCAATCAAGTCTACGCGTTTCTAGTGGAACGAGGTTATCCTCGCGTCATGTTATTAGAAAATCCTCAGATCGTATCTTTCCAGCAAGGCTAGCCAACCCAGGGGTTCGCGTAGACAGGTATGATTGAGCACAGGTCCCTCGCAAGGCCACCTTGCTAAAACATATAATATGTAGCAGGAATTAATCGGATACAGTCATCCACTCGTTGCAGATGACACAGTATCCGTGGAGACCAGCCGGCGCGTCAAGACAGCATCTCAAGGCGGCTGGTGTAACACGATCTCGGGATTTTGCCCTCCCCATGTATCTAGTATATTTAGTTACCTAGTTTAACCCTAGGTGAAATCTTGGACTCACATGCTGTGGCCTGCATGATTATCCTCCTAAGGTCGTACTTTAGTACGAGTACCCTAAAGAGGATCCATGTCAATCAGTATGTCAACATGTTCTACCCTCCTTAGTGTAATGCATCATTGCAAATATGCCACGTGGAGTTACGAGTCTTTTGTCGAGCATGAACAAGAACTGGGACATTCATGTACATGTATCAGGTAGGAACACTTTGTTCTCCGGGGTCACATTAGTGCTCATATCATGCTCGGGACAAAAGGCGTAAGGATATAAAATAGGCATATAATATATATATATATAATAATAATAATAATAAGGTAACAATATAGGGCACAAAAGTCCATGCGGCCCAAGGCGAGTGAGTCCATGCGGCCGGGTCAATACTGGTTCATGCGGCTGGGACTACACGCTCATGCGGCTCAGAGAGCCCCAAGGCGCATGCGGCTGGAAGTCGGGTTCATGCGGACGAAGGGATGTCAGCGTATGCGGCTGCGAAGGGAGCAATCGCCAGGCGGCCGGGGTTCAACAGCATATGCGGCTAGGATCAGACGAAGCCTTATGCGGCTGAGCATGGGCGATACATATGCAGCTGGATGACGGATGAGCTTTATGCGGCCCAAAACAGTGGCGCATATGCGGCTGGGTGCAAAAGAACTCATGCGGCTGTGAAGGCTAGCCGCATGAAGTCCATGCGACAGGGGCTCATGCGGCTGGGTCTGAATATGTTGGACAAGAGGGTGTCTTCCTTTGGCAGGTGCCCCGTTACTGTGGCAAAGTACCTCAAGTATTGTCGGGGATACCCCTTCCCTTTATATGGTGTAAGTGTCTGCGGATTATATTTTGGAGGATAGACGACAATGTCCCACTCGACAAGGTATGGATACCGGATCCTCATCTTTCTAACAGTTGCTTGCTTCTTCTTGGCATTATGACGAGCATACAGCTCCGTAATGGCCTGGTGTATCTCGACTGACAATGTGGAGCCTGTAGCCGATGGAGTAGACGAAGATGGTCTTGCCTGATTGGCAGTAGGCAACCTGCTGGATTCGTCATTGGTTGGCGGATAACGCGCAGGTGTAGAGGCAGCGGGGGCCATGCTACTCTTAAGGTCAATTATGACCAAAGACAGGGTCTTCATGGTGTCCGTCAGCGTCTCCAACTTCGTCTCGAGGACTTCGATATGCCTGCGAGCTTCGTTGTTGTCTTCCTCATTGTCGTCGACCATGAAGACAGACCGAGTGTGAGGGTGACTCGAGGGAGCCATGGATCCTTTACTTTCTAGCTCAGATGCTTGAGTCTCGCTGCCCTAAGGATATACCATAAGATTGTAATCTTCTTCGGATTCAGTATGGTTGCTACCCCAGGTCTGGTGACTGGCTGCACCAATGGAGACATCTGTGTCATATTGTGCCTCGTCAGATTGGAATATAGGGTTGTTATGCATGGTAGGAGGCTGGCTACCCCCAATTTTTGATAAGACATCCCACGTAAATTTGGAACGAGTGCCTTGGAACACACCTACATCGGGTACCTTAGATTTAATGTTCTCTGACCTCCTCTTCGATTTAGCAACCGATATGGAAGGATTCTGGGAGGGCTTTTTGAAAGCTCTGGAACCGTGCACCGCATAGCATGTGGCGATGCGGGACTCGTCTTCTCTATGTCTCACCGACCCCCTTTTAGGCCTTTAGCGTGGAGTCGACATAGAGTAGAGTCTTTGGAAGATGGAGCGTCTGCTTGGCGATAGCGCAGCCGTCTACTGACAATGGCAGTTGATGGTAATCTAGGTACAAGGGTGCCTTGATTTAGGCATGTCTTGCGCCACAGATTCTTCTTTCGCTTGGGAGAGGGTTGGCTCTTCTATCGTAGCACTGTCACGACCCGCACCCGGATATACGGGTACGAATACGTAGGCCACGTCCAGCCTACGCCGCGGTATCGGCGGTAGAACGTTGTCAAGTATACTATACTAACTACAACATCCAAGAATCCATAACTAGAAATGTACTCATGTCACATCACAAAAACTAAGGAAGATAAGACAAGAATTAATAACAATATCACTAGAACAACTAGAATCTACAAGGATTATAAGACATGAAAATAAGGAAAGAACAACAAGACTAACTAAGGATAACTACCAGGCAACTCACATAGAAGAATAGTGAGAACCACCTCAGCTAGCAACATCATGAAGTCCAATACTGAGGGCACAACTACTCCTAAAATTTTGTCAACATATCCAGTCAAGATGGAACGAGCACAAATCTCAAATAACAGTTCTAATTAGACGATATTGAAAATGTAGCATTAAATAGAAAGACTATACAAGAAATCATGAAATGTACATGTGGGTATCATGGCAAGGTAAGCTGTAAATCTAGAGCTAGAAAAAGGCAAGTAAAACTGATCATGGCATGTACAAGAATCAAGAAACATCTATCTAAGTGTGTGAGTACTAGCTACAACATGTGGCCGGCTTGGGTCTGCACAAGGTCATGATCTAGCCAACCATACGTGTGGTGTATGATTGGCATTTACAAGGTTCACAAGATATACAAGGTGGGTATTGACCACACATCTATACTAATACTCCCCGTCTCCGACCAGTATAGTGGATCCAACCATGACACATCATGACACGCGATTCTCCGAGAGGGTAGCTAGCCTTCGCAGGAATCGTGTCTATACAATGCACAAGAAACAAGAAAGACTTGCACAAGATATACCAAGGAGAGCGAGGAATAATATCTCATGACGGGATCCAGGGAAGTACCAATCCGTGTGAACAATGTGTCAAGAGAACAAGGGTATCTACACTAAATACAAGAAACATAAACGATATCATAAAACAGAAATATTATCAGAGAATGTACTCGCCTGCGATCTGGTGGAATATGTCAACTGAGTCCTAGAACAGTGCCTCGAGGACCTATAGATGGAAACTGTATCAAATATAAGGGTTTGGAAGTAAAATCAAGTCATACTAAGTCAACTAGGTCAAGGAAAGTCAAAGCAAGTCAAACTAGATCAATCTAAGTCAAGGGTTGACTTACAGTTGACTTTGGTCAACTGGTCAACTCTGGTCAACTCTAGGTCAAACTTGACTAATGTTGACTAACAGTTGACTTTGGGTCAACTGGTCAACTTCGGTCAAGTTCTGGTCAATCTTAGGCTACGGTTGACTTCCGGTTGACTTTGGTCAAAATAGTCAACTGTGGTCAACCATGGTCAAAACTAGTCTAACCTAGGTCAAATGTTGACTCTACTTCGACGTTCAGTCAAAGTAGTCAACCATGGTCAATAAAGGTCAAGCTAGTCTCTATAAATATCTACAAGGTCAACTTATGAATTTCGGTGATTTAGAAATCACTGAAATCGACGGGTCTCTAGAACAACAAAAAGGAGAAAATATTATAATAATAGGGTGACACAAAAGGGAAAAAATCTACAGATGTTGTCGGATGATGAAACTAACATCACCAACGTGTCTAGAATGGTCAAAATAGCTAGAATAGCCTGTCCAAAAGTCTAATTTGGACACATGGGCAAAACGATAATTTCGGGCCAAAATAATGTTCGCCGTTGGACACACTTTGCACCGAAAAACGTGCCAAAATAAAAGTGCACAAAATCTAACAAATTATATGTTCACGAATCCAGAATGACGATGCGAACCCAACGGTATATCCAGAATTGGATTCCGTTGACCCGATCTCAAATTGGTCCGTTGATCGGGATATTGAAATCCGATTTGCACGGAAAAGCGTGTCGGAGCCAATGTCCTCAAAATGCAGCAAATTATATGTCAACGAGTCCAGAATGACGATACGAACTCAACGGTATATCCGGAATTGGATTCCGATGAGCCGAACTCAAAGTGACCCGTTGACTCAGAAAGTGGGATCCGCTTTGCACCGAAATGCGTGTCAGGGCCCACGTTCTCCAAATTAAGCAATCTTTATATGAAAACATACCAGAACAACGCCACGAGTCTACTGGTGGTGTCAGAAATTGAATCCGGAGTCCCGGGTTCAAAAATGGAATTTTACAAGTGTAACACTAAGAATTCGAACGGCCAACTTTGGCGTCGAATTCGACCGACCTAACATGCTCAAACTGAAATGAAATCTAAAGGGGGCAGAAAGAGGATTATACCAGCTGTGCACCGGAACTGGTAGGGCACAAAACGGAGCTGCAACGACGAAGATACAAACCCACGAAGTTGGCGTCGCAAAACTGTCCAAAAACAGTACAAATTAAAACGTCAACTTGGTGGCCGGTTTTGATGTATCAAACGACGAAATTAACGGGTGAAATTTGACAGAGGTGAAGAGGGATATACCGAGATTACGACGGAGCAAAAAGTTTGCCGATCCAATATTCGGATCTCCCAAAAAACGTACACGAAGTCGCTGTCCCGAAACGCGAATTCTGAAACTCCTCCGCGCGCGCGTCAACGGAATTCCTAGAAAAACGTTGAAATCGCCTAGACGGCGCATCCCGGAGGACGTCGGCCGCCACAAGGAGGTGCGGCGATGGTGCGCCTGGCTGGAGTGGGCTCGCCGACGTGAGGGCGGCCGGCCATGCGACGGCGGCGTGCGGCCACACGCGGCTGCTGCTGTCGCATGGCTACTGCTGCAGCTGTACGCTGCTGCCGCACGGTTGCTCGGCCTGGCGCGGCACAGCGTACAGTGGTGGGCACGACGGTACGGCCAGCTGGTGGGCGGGGGCACGTCGGAGGTGGTCGCGGTGGAGGTGGTGCATGATGAAGAAGAAGAAGAAGAGAAGAAGAAGTGAAGAAGAAGAAGAAGGAGAGGATGGGGGTGCTGCTCGTACAGCAGGTGGGGGGCTGCTCGTGTGATGGGGAGAGAGAGATAGAGATACTTAGATATTAAGAGAGAGAGAGAGAGAGAGAGATGAGTATGTATGTGTGTTATAATATATAAATAGATATTGGGAGAGAGAGAGAAAGATATTTAGAGAGAGAATGAGTGAGGGGTGTGCTCGGGTACAAGGGGGGTGTGAGCTGACATGAGGAGAGGAGAGATGGTGGTTTGTATAGGTAGAAAGAGAGATTTTATATTTATATATATATATATATATGTATATATATATATATATATATATATAAGAGGTATTCTAAGATATTTAATAAAGTAGAGGGAGGACAAGATATTTTCAAAATAGGAAAAGAGAAATGTTGTAGGGTATTTGGACAGTCATGATGGAGGGCAACATGGAGCTGGGGTTGGATTCAGTGGAGCCGAGCTGGGCCAAAATCGGACATGGTGCAATATTTGAATTAAAAATAGGTATTTATGGTCATGGATAGATAAGTAGCATGTGGGGGCTCAAATAAATAGGACACAAGTGGCAGGCGGGTAGTAGGCTTCGTGTGGGCCATGTCCATATTTGGGGTCGACTAGGTTGGGTCGATGTCGGGTCCCAAAATTAAATTGGAATTTAAATCAGGTTTTACGACAGATAATTAATTGGCCTAAATTGAACCGAAAGTTGTGCGAAGGAAATGGAGCACAAGAGGGTGTGTCTGAGTGGGACACAAAGGTCATGGGTGAAGAGCGTCTCGAGTAGATCAGGCATGACAAGTTGGTTTCGAGAAAATGACTAGTCTGGTGCTCCTAAATTAAAAGTCATGGTAACGCGCATATGATGATCAAGAAAAATAGTAGGAATTCAATTAATAATTAAATGGTCTAATATTGACCCGAACTTGCGCGAAGCAAAAAGAGCACAAGGAAACGAGTTCAAGTGGGACAGGATATATCAAAATGAAGATAATCTCGTTTACTACAAACTCCAAGAAGGAAGTTTCCAGAGACTGGCATCCCTGATGCTCTAGAATTCCAAGTCACGGTAAAGAGCATTAAATTAAATAATAATCAAATAATAATATTTATTCAAAATAATTGATTTATAAAAATAAAAATAAAAAAATAATAAGCCCTAATTTCAGGGGCTTACAATACTACCCACCTTATAAAAATTTCGTCCTCAAAATTAAAGGTTGGTAGTGGGGTTAAAATATGATAGAAGGTTTAGGCAATATTTTAGGCACGATCCAAGAATGACGAGTTTGCACGATCAAGAAAATCGATTTACAATTGTTCAGGCACGATGATGGATTTGGCACGATAAACAAGACGACCAAAATTGATTGGTCATGGACAGAAGGGAATCAAAATCTTAACAGTATCGAAATTTAAGAAACAATTGAGATATAAAATTTTAAAAATTTTTAGAGTTTCCAAGTGTAGATGACAGATATAGATATGAGATAGGTGATTTGTGAGATCAAGACATAGCTAAAAAAGTCAAAGAAAATGGTGGCAAGATGAGGAAATCATCATGCGATGGGAGAGAAAATAATGATAAACAAGAAATAATGGTAGGGATTATCTTGCTCAATTGGTAAAAGAAGTGAATCAACTTAAGATATGACCTGATAACCATACACGTCTATCCCAAATCATGTTGCCAGAATTCTCGCCACTCCAGAAAGCATAGCGGTAAAAAACAATAAAGTCCATAACTATGGTATACACCCTATAATCATGTCATCTAGATTCCTTACCACGCCAACCGGTATGGCTGCAAGAGAATCTAAATTCCATAACTAGGATAGTATATCCAAAATCAGGCTCCATGTCCCTGTCTCGCTAGCTAATATGACTGCGATGAATTCTAAACTCCATAAATAAAGTAGACACTTACTGTTCTCATCGTCCTCGTCCAAAATATGTTTATCAGGATATCTTAACTCAATTCTTAAAAGAATTATCCAAAACAAAATCAAAGGTCAACAACGAATATTTAGATTTAAAATTCAACAACAAGTCAAGGGTAAGTTAATAGAAACAACGGAAATAACTTCCGAGATAGGGTTCTGAGGAAAATATCAGGAAAGTCCCGAGGGTACTACTTAGGTCAAGATAGAAAATGGTGGAATATAATCTAGAACAAACCTCGACCATGATACGAGGTTGGTAAATCATATTCTCTCCCCAACCTAGATGATATACAAGTCCAACTTATACCTCCCCTCTGGGGTCCACAAACTCATCCCAAAGAATAATAAAGTACGATAACTGAGAGATATCTCAGGAATTAGGACGGATAGAAACGAATGGGAATAGATTCGAAGAGTTTTGAAATAAGATTCCCAGGGGTCATCCCAAGAATCTACCAAGAGTTCCTAATATGTGACTGAGTACCAAAATCCTAAAATATTCTATTACTCAACCTTAATCCTAGGGTAGGCTCGCAGTAGTACAGATAAGCTCAAGTACTACCACGACTTTGCATTAATTGCAAAGACTGACCTGCATGGGCCACCACTAAAAACGTATCACGACCCACACCCGGATATACGGGTACGAATACGTGGGCCACGCCCAGCCTACGCCGCGGTATCGGCGGTAGAACGCTGTCAAGTATACTATACTAACTACAACATCCAAGAATCCATAACTAGAAATGTACTCATATCACATCACAAAAACTAAGGAAGATAAGACAAGAATTAATAACAATATCACTAGAATAACTAGAATCTACAAGGATCATAAGACAGAAAAATAAGGAAAGAACAACAAGACTAACTAAGGATAACTACCAGGCAACTCACATAGAAGAATAGTGAGATCCACCTCAGCTAGCAACATCATGAAGTCCAATAGTGAGGGCACAACTACTTCTAAAATTTTGTCAACATATCCAGTCAGGATGGAACGAGCACAAATCTCAAATAACAGTTCTAATTAGACGATATTGAAAATGTAGCAGTAAATAGAGAGAATATACAAGAAATTATAAAATGTACATGTGGGTATCATGGCAAGGTAAGCTGTAAATCTAGAGCTAGAACAAGGCAAGTAAAACTGATCATGGCATGTACAAAAATCAAGAAACATCTATCTAAGTGTGTGAGTACTAGCTACAACATGTGGCCGGCTTGGGTCTGCACAAGGTCATGATCTAGCCAACCATACGTGTGGTGTATGATTGGCATTCACAAGGTTCACAAGATATACAAGGTGGGTATTGACCACACATCTACACTAATACTCCCCGTCCCGGACCAGTATAGTGGATCCAACCATGACACATCATGACACGCGATTCTTCGAGAGGGTAGCTAGCCTTCGCAGGAACCGTGTCTATACAATGCACAAGAAACAAGAAAGACTTGCACAAGATATACCAAGGAGAGCGAGGAATAATATCTCATGACGGGATCCAGGGAAATACCAATCTGTGTGAACAATGTGTCAAGAGAAAAAGGGTATCTACACTAAATACAAAAAACATAAACGATATCATAAAACAGAAATATTATCAGAGAATGTACTTGCCTGCGATCTGGTGGAATATGTCAACTGAGTCCTAGAACAGTGCCTCGAGGACCTATAGATGGAAACTGTATCAAATATAAGGTTTGGAAGTAAAATCAAGTCATACTAAGTCAACTAGGTCAAGGAAAGTCAAAGCAAGTCAAACTAGATCAATCTAAGTCAAGGGTTGACTTACAGTTGACTTTGGTCAACTGGTCAACTCTGGTCAACTCTAGGTCAAACTTGACTAATGTTGACTAACAGTTGACTTTGGGTCAACTGGTCAACTTTGGTCAAGTTCTGGTCAATCTTAGGCTACGGTTGACTTTCGGTTGACTTTGGTCAAAATAGTCAACTGTGGTCAACCAGGATCAAAACTAGTCTAACCTAGGTCAAATGTTGACTCTACTTCGACGTTCAGTCAAAGTAGTCAACCATGGTCAATAAAGGTCAAGCTAGTCTCTATAAATATCTACAAGGTCAACTTATGAATTTTGGTGATTTAGAAATCACTGAAATCGACGGGTCTCTAGAACAACAAAAAGGAGAAAATATTATAATAATAGGGTGACACAAAA
Source organism: Iris pallida (assembly GCA_029216955.1). Taxonomy (NCBI): domain Eukaryota; kingdom Viridiplantae; phylum Streptophyta; class Magnoliopsida; order Asparagales; family Iridaceae; genus Iris; species Iris pallida. The sequence continues at coordinate 468,176 of JANAVB010030819.1, forward strand.
GGGAAAAAATCTACAGATGTTGTCGGATGATGAAACTAACATCACCAACGTGTCCAGAATGGTCAAAATAGCTAGAATAGCCTGTCCAAAAGTCTAATTTGGATACAGGGGCAAAACGATAATTTCGGGCCAAAATAATATTTGCCGTTGGACACACTTTGCACCGAAAAAACGTGCCAAAATAAAAGTACACAAAACCTAACAAATTATATGTCCACGAATCCAGAATGATGATGCGAACCCAACGGTATATCCAGAATTGGATTCCGTTGACCCGATCTTAAATTGGTCCGTTGATCGGGACATTGAAATCTGATTTGCACGAAAAAGCGTGTCGGAGCCAATATCCTCAAAACTCAGCAAATTATATGTCAACGAGTCCAAAATGACGATACGAACTCAACGGTATATCCGGAATTGGATTCCGATGAGCCGAACTCAAAGTGACCCGTTGACTCAGAAAGTGGGACCCGCTTTGCACCGAAATGCGTGCCAGGGCCCACGTTCTCCAAATTAAGCAAATTTTATATAAAAACATACCAGAACGACGCCACGAGTCTACTGGTGGTGTCAGAAATTGAATCCGGAGTCCCGGGTTCAAAAATGGAATTTTACAAGTGCAACACTAAGAATTCGAACGGCCAACTTTGGCGTCGAATTCGATCGACCTAACATGCTCAAACTGAAATGAAATCTAAAGGGGGTAGGAAGAGGGTTATACCAGCTGTACACCGGTTTGGCGTCACAAAAGATACGAACCCACGAAGTTGGCGTCACAAAACTGTCCAAAAATAGTATAAATTAAAACGTCAACTTGGTGGCCGGTTTTGATGTATCAAACGACGAAATTAACGGGTGAAATTTGACAGAGGTGAATAGGGATATATCGAGATTGTGACGGAGCAAAAAAGTTTTCTGATCCAACGGCCGGATCTCCCAGAAAATGTGCGCGAAGTCGCTGTCCCGAAACGCGAATTCTGAAACTCCTCCGCGCGCGCGTCGACGGAATTCCGAGAAAAACGTTAAAATCGCCTAGACGGTGCGTCCCGGAGGACGTTGGCCGCCACAGGGAGGTGCGGCGATGGTGCGCCTGGCCGGAGGGGGCTCGCCGGCGTGAGGGCGGCCGGCCATGCGGCGGCGGCGTGCGGCCACACGCGGCTGCTGCTGCCGCGCGGCTACTGCTGCAGCTGTGCGCTGCTGCCGCCCGGTTGCTCGGCCTGGCGCGGCGCAGCGTGCGGTGGTGGGCACGGCGGCCCGACCAGCTGGTGGGCGGGGGCACATCGGAGGTGTTCGCGGTGGAGGTGGTGCATGATAAAGAAGAAGAAGAAGGGAAGAAGAAGTGAAGAAGAAGAAGAAGGAGAGGATGGGGGTGCTGCTCGTACAGCAGGTGGGGGGCTGCTCGTGTGATGGGGAGAGAGAGAGATAGAGAGACTTAGATATTTAGAAAGAGAGAGAGAGAGAGATGAGTATGTATGTGTGTTATAATATATAAATAGATATTGGGAGAGAGAGAGAAAGATATTTAGAGAGAGAATGAGTGAGGGGTGTGCTCGGGTACAAGGGGGGTATGAGCAGACATGAGGAGAGGAGAGGTGGTGGTTTGTATAGGTAGAGAGAGAGATTTTATATTTATATATATATTTATATATATATATATATATATAAGAGGTATTCTAAGATATTTAATAAAGTAGAGGGAGGACGAGATATTTTCAAAATAGGAAAAGAGAAATGTTGTGGGGTATTTGGACAGTCATGATGGAGGGCAACATGGAGCTGGGGTTGGGTTCAGTGGAGCCGAGCTAGGCCAAAACCGGACATGGTGCAATATTTGAATTAAAAATAGGTATTTATGGTCATGGATAAATAAGTAGCATGTGGGGACTCAAATAAATGGGACACAAGTGGCAGGCGGGTAGTAGACTTCGTGTGGGCCATGTCCATATTTGGGGTCGACTAGGTTGGGTCGATGTCGGGTCCCGAAATTAAATTAGAATTTAAATCAGGTTTTACGGCAGATAATTAATTGGCCTAAATTGAACCGAAAGTTGTGCGAAGGAAATAGAGCACAAGAGGGTGTCTGAGTGGGACACGAAGGTCATGGATGAAGAGCGTCTCGAGTAGATTAGGCATGACAAGTTGGTTCGAGAAAATGACTAGTTTGGTGCTCCTAAATTAAAAGTCATGGTAACGCGCATATGATGATCAAGAAAATTAGTGGGAATTCAATTAATAATTAAATGGTCTAAATTGATCCGAACTTGCGCGAAGCAAAAAGAGCACAAGGAAACGAGTTCAAGTGGGACAGGATATATCAAAATGAAGATAATCTCGTCTACTACAAACTCCAAGAAGGAAGTTTCCAGAGACTGGCATCCCTGATGATCTAGAATTCTAAGTCACGGTAAAGAGCATTAAATTAAATAATAATCAAATAGTAATATTTATTCAAAATAATTGATTTATAAAAATAAAAATAAAGAAATAATAAGCCCTAATTTCAGGGGCTTACAGCACTCCCATTGTACATGCTGGAAAGCTGCATGTAAGTACAGTCAGAGCGGGTCTGGCGAGAAAGAAGAGCTAACCCTGAGCAATGGGACGAAGGTCTTGGCCATTCTGTTGTGCGGTCGGTGGAGCCCGAGATACTTGGCCTCGGTTCTGATGATGTTGTTGGGGGCGCTGATTTGGCTTCTCCGGACAGTTGCGTGCGATGTGGTCCATTCGGTCGTACCCGAAGCAAGCTCCGTTCTTCAATCGGCACTCATTGGCCATGTGCCCCTCTTTGTGGCAGAAGTTACAGACTATTCGATCCTTCGTCTGGTTGTCGCCTTCGTTGCCGCGATTTTGACGCTTGTGCGTGTTGTTGCCTCCCACATTAATATGGCATTTGTTATTAAAGTGAACAACGCCAGTAGTAGCAGGAGGATACTCGGACTCCAGACGGAGGGCATGGTTTAGTGCCTCGCCCATAGTTTTGTATTCAGGCACCGAAACGTGAACACAGATAGTGGAACACAGGACCACTTTGAATCGTCGAGCTCGACTTACAGTGGTAGGTAGATAGGCTCCAGCAAATTTGGCTAGTTTGTTGAATTCGATCGCATACTGTCGTACAGTCATATTCACTTGCCTCAACTGCATAAATTCGTTTTCTTTCTTTTATCGTACGGCTGCAGAAAGATATTCGGTCTCGAACGCATTTCTGAATGTGGCCCATGAGATCGCCGTCATCCCGTCTTCATGTCGAATTACCCGCTTCTGCACAGCCCACCAATCGTGCGCGTTTATTCGAAGTAGAAGTTGAGCACACATGACTTTCTTTGAGTCTTCGACGCACAGAAGCTCGAACTTGTCTTCCAGCTCCTCCAACCAGTCGATCGCCATGGAGGGTTCTTCTGTGCCGTTGAAGGAAGTGCAGCAGCTTTTTGTGAATTTTGACACGTCAAAGTTAGAAATTTTCGATGCTGTAGGTGAGAGCACGGGCGCCTCTGGTTCAGCATTGTTGGATCGAACCGCAGGCTCGGTCACGGCAGGCGTCATCGTTGAATTGTTGTTGCCCACGACCGATTGTACTATTAATTGGAGTGTATTCAGCTGCTGCTGCTGCAGCTTGAATTGAGCCTCGAACTGATTCTCGAACTGGACCTGATGAGCCTCTGCCTGCTGGCGATAGAGCTCATTTTGACGTTGCTGCATTTCGAGCATCTGCAGCATCCGTTGCATCGGGTCGCCGGAAGGTCCGGCTACAGTAGGCATCATCCCCGTTGGGTTGACAGAATGCCCGGGTCTAGAAGTACTCGAGCAGCTAGAAGCGCTCATCTCGTCTTCTGCCCAAGCTCCCGCAACTGCAGGGAAAAGAAAGGCAACTCTCGTTAGTTTCAAAAAATGTCTTGGGTTCAGCGTATGGAACAACTCATCTCATCGACACAAGATAATCGATTTGAGACTAGGAACTCGACACTGGAGCCAAGGACGTAAAGCCATGCTCTGATACCATTTTGTCATGTCCCAATTCTGTCGAATAGATAGTCGTCCCCCGGTCGTGATGTCGTACGAACCTAATTTACGATCGCACAAGGCATAGTCATAAGGTAATTCGAGACACGAGATCTAAGAGAATAAGCAGACAAATTGAATCACACATTAAGTAAAGGAAACTTTGATCTTTATTGATAATAAACATCTTTTACAGACTCTAGTACAAGACTCATGTCGTGCGGGCTATAACATGACTCGATTATAGAAGGGTGCCGATGAGATAGCCGTTCCATACATTGCACACATCCCTCAATTTACAATAGATTGTCCCAGTGACCTGGAATGGAGGGACGCTGAGCCATCTTTTTCTTGGACAGTTGAGTCTTCAAACTTGGAGTTACGGGGAAAAGTCTTCGACGCGCGGCCGAAGCTTCAAAACTATGAACGTCGTCGAGCTAGTTGGCGCGTCCTTCCTCATTCGCGGGACCTGCCACTACAAGAAAATATGGTTTCTGTGACATGTAAAGTTGTCACAGAAGTTGTGAAACTCGTCACAATACATATTCTGTGACGAGTACAGTGACGACCTACTCTCGTTACATATACCTTCGTAGCTAAAGGTATATGTGACGACAAAAAGATGGCGTCACAGAAAGTTTTCAATTGTGACGACTAAACCTTGTCACGGATAGTATCCTTATTGTGACAACTTATCGCGTCACTGTAAAATTTATAACTGACGAGCGATCTTGTCACAAATAGTATCTTATTGTAACAAAAAATAAATATATATTTTTTGGCTAAAAAATAAAAATTATTTTTGTTACGGCATAGGACATCACAATACACTTTCAGTAACGATATTATTGTTGTGACTGTAAATTTATATGTGTAGTGACAAATATATATCATCACTATAAACGCTTACAGTTACACTCATATATGTTTAGTGATAAGTACATGTCGTCACTGTAAATAATTGTAGTAACGCTCGTGTTTTCGTCACTATATATGAATATATTTAGTGAAGGTAAATGTCATCACTGTAGTGTATATTTTGTGACTAGTAAATATCATCACACCTGAATTTTTTTTTTAGTGACAAATAATTTGGCTACTATTCATTTGTTATAAATCTAATCAATATTTCATTTCCTTTTCTCAAGACCTTGCAGCAAAACGTCAACTCTCCAATATTATTTTGGTCAAACAGCTGCTGATACAATTAACCACCAGTCTCACTCATCAAATATTACATCAGAAAATAGTAAAAGATGAAGAACAACTATATCAATCATGAAAAAGTAATTATATTAATACTCAAAAATTCGGTACTTATAACATGAAGAGTAATATCCACTACTTGTAACATAAAGAGTATCCAAACTAGTTAGTTAATACATAAAACCTAAAGTAACATTAGTCATATATGGCCCTGATGATGAAAATGATTGGTTGCATATGTGGCCTCCGGTGATGATCAATTTTTAATTACCTGCATAAATAAAGAAAGAGACTTATTAGAAGATTACACATATGAAGAGTAATATCCACTACTTTGAGTTTTGGCCATTGTTTCTAAGCATGATGACAACCCAATGGCTACTACTACTACTAATTTTGCATGATACCTGTAGGACTTCATCTCCATAACTGAAGTTTTTGAAACTTGCATTACATATGTATCTTAACCCACATCTAATCAGCATAATTATTGAAAAGTTTAAATGATCAAATAGAAAAACAGCAGATGTATAATAGATTAAACCATTTAAAGACAAAACTTTAAATAAAACATGGGTGAGATGTAACAAGTTTGCATACAAGTTATATACCAATAGATCAAAGAGTATGTTGCACCTAACATTTATTAGGATCTTCAATGTATACACATGAGCATTAGTAATGTATGAAAATACCTTAGCACATCAGCTGTGTGCCCAGATAGAAATTCACTTCCAAATATAGAAACCCTCGGTCCAGTTGTAACATCCTACAAAACATAGTCGATCACCTGAGCTAGCCACAAGGGTGTTTCTTGATCTAGGACATATTGACATGGTGATACATACCCCTTGTGCCCTGTCAATATTCTAAATGTTGATATATTCCCATCTATGTCAGCTTATGAATTAAGATTGAAGATAGAGCACCAACTATCAAGACCACCACAAGCAACATATTGGCCATTAGGCGAAAAAGGCACTATGAAGCTTTATATCATGAGTTTTCTTAACAATAAATAAACCTGACAGATTTTATAGATAAATTAAGCATCAGTTTTTTATATCTTAACAATGCCGACCGACATGCACGTATAGGTCTACGAGGTCGAGCCCGAGCCTAGGCCATTCAAAAAACAGCAAAATAGAAACTAAAATAGATTATGAAACATGTATCCAAAAGAAGAATCTTATATGAAAAACCAAAAAAATAAACAAGAAATAGATTATATTGGGACTGGGCTATAACAGGAAAAAAAATCATAGACATAATACTCGTAATCATCAAGTACAACAAAAAGTTAGACCATCAAGGAAGAAAGTTAGTAAAATGTACACATTAGGCGACAATACTGCGTCTCTCCTCATACAGTCAAAAACGCTCTCAGCAACCTTGATCACATCCCCATTGACGAAATACTTGAGCAAAAAATTGCACAGGTGGATGTCGAGCTCAACTTGCCTCTCCTTGGCCTACAAAATGACTTGGAGGGCATCCACAACCGTGGAAGACATGGTTTCAAAATAATTATGAAACCATTCAAAAAATAGCAAAATAGAAACATGCATCTATTTTGGCCCCCTTTCCTCAGCCCGAGCCTAGGCCATTCAAAAAACAGCAAAATAGAAACCAAAATAGATTATGAAACATGTATCCAAAAGAAGAATCTTATATGAAAAACAAAAAAATAAACAAGAAATAGATTATATTGGGACTGGGCTATAACAGGAAAAAAAAATCATAGACATAATACTCGTAATCATCAAGTACAACAAAAAGTTAGACCATCAAGGAAGAAAGTTAGTAAAATGTACACGTTAGGCGACAATACTGACCTGGAGGGCAACTTGCCTCTCCTTGGCCTACAAAATGACCTGGAGGGCATCCACAACCGTGGAAGACATGGTTTCAAAATAGATTATGAAACCATTCAAAAAACAGCAAAATAGAAACATGCATCTATTTTGGCCCCCTTTCCTCAGCCCGAGCCTAGGCCATTCAAAAAACAGCAAAATAGAAACCAAAATAGATTATGAAACATGTATCCAAAAGAAGAATCTTATATGAAAAACCAAAAAAATAAACAAGAAATAGATTATATTGGGACTGGGCTATAACAGGAAAAAAATCATAGACATAATACTCGTAATCATCAAGTACAACAAAAAGTTAGACCATCAAGGAAGAAAGTTAGTAAAATGTACACATTAGGCGACAATACTGACCTGGAGGGCAACTTGCCTCTCCTTGGCCTACAAAATGACCTGGAGGGCATCCATTTTGGTTTCTAATAGAACAGTTTGAAACATGTACAATCTCACTGAGGAATTCAAATAAACAGTTATAGCTCACACATTTACAGAAGACTACAACGTCCAAGAGCAACCAACGGACCTCCGAGAACATTTTCAAGGAAGCGAAGGCTCCGAATAGGACCGCAAAGGAGTGGAGAGCCTGGGGAAGGCCGTGGACATGGGCCATGTCAGAGATGCACGGTAGGTGCATAACGTCGGAGTCAAGACTAGTAGTACAACAGGTATTAGGAAGCAGTAATAAGACAGTGCACAGAAGGTTAGGAAAGGGGGCCTAAATATAACCTGTGCACTTGGTGCACATGTCAGGGCATGAGCAATAAGACCTGCTGCACTCAGCAGCAGGTGGAGAGGGTTTGTTTGGGTTTGAAGCCTTAGCTAACTAAAGGAAAGGGGGAAACTTCACAGGTTAGTACACAGGATTGGGAATTAAAAGAGGGGCTTCACAGGTTCAGATTGGGGAAGAAAAATAGGTTGTAAGCTTGGGCACATCTTTGATACTGCAATGCACAGAGTCTGATATTGGACTGAAATCATAGGCTTGTATCAATTCCTACCGCTTAAATTAACCTTGTCCTACTTTTGCACATCTTTGACACTGCAATGCACAGAGTCTGCTACTCTTCTCAAGGCCAAAAGGTTTTTTCAAGTGACCAAATGTTTATAAGGCATAGAGTCTTAGTATATTTATTCAAAATATATAATACCAATATGATACTAATAATTATATAGATCCAATCATGTTGTCGATTATATAGGACAGAAATCGAAGGTATTTGGTATTCGAACACTTACCAGAATTTGTAGCTCTTGCATTTGTAGGCACAGAAATATCTGCAGACTGTGATGAAGAGCCTAAAAAGGCAGTCATTCTTGCTTGAAACATGGTATTAAATTGACTTTGAATCTGTGTTGTAAGATCATTCTTGAGTTCATCTTCCACAGTTTTCCTAATTTCAGCTCTGAGTTCATCACTGACATTTGCTCTCATTTCTTCTTGCAAATTCTTCATCACATCAGCCTTTACACTTTCAATCATGGATTCTCTAGCCGACTCAACAGCCCTTTGTACTTCTTCTTGAATGTTATCCAGATATCTTGTCCTTTTCGTTGGTGGTCTTTTTCCAGCTCCTTTACCCCGAAAATAGCCAGACTTCTGACCAAGAACTTGTAGCAACATCTCATCATCTGTAAGTTGAGATTCAGGATCAACTTCTTCTTGTTGAATGACAAGATCATGAAGTTTGTCCTACACATGAATCATTATCAGTTACTAAGAATGTTATTGACGATATCAACATATAAAAGAAATTCACCTATGTAATCTTAAGCTAATAAATGTTATATATGTACGTACATGAACTTCTTTGGATATTGGATCAGACCACTGTAATTCTCCTTCTTTATCTTTCTTGGTATGTTGTTTAAGCCAAATCTCATCCGGTGGTGGCTTTTCACCAGTGATCGGATCTCTCTGCCACAACCCAAGACATTTAAAAGCTCAACTAGATAAAATGAATATAAAATTGACAAAATGGACACATATATTTACCATTGACTCCTCCACTTCAGCAAAAGATCTAGTACCACAAGTATGTTTGGTTACAAGCTTAGCTCTATTTGCTGCATTTCTTGTACTAATTTTCTGCAAACAATTAATGTTGTATGGACGATAAGAAAAAGGCAATACGAAATGTTAAAACTGCAACTCAATTTTAAAACAACAATTATATAGTGCTAAGTATGTATCAGTAACAGTAATGAGCAAGAATATGCATTTTAAAAAAGTTAGACATTCCAATACAGACCTAAAAATTATCTGAGCTGAAGTACTCTATCAAAAGCTTCCAATCATCGATCTTTACATCCTTAGGAACATTTTCTAGCCTTTCTTCATCTGTCTGAAACCTCTTATAAGTCTCATGTAATCTATGCTTCCAAATTCTATACAAGCGTCGCATAGTATTTATACAAAATGCTTGAAATCTGTGTTGCTTGCATTCTGCAACTGTGAACTTCTCCTAATATAAGGCAAAAAAAATAGAAAAACAGAAAAATTCACTAAGTAGTTTATATTTCTAAACATTAATGCAAATACATATATAGATACAATATATTACCTTCACTTGGATCCACATTTGTTCCCCTACAGCACCTACAATATCCTCCCATTTGGCATCTACTAATTTCTCCTCTTTCTCCACAAACAAAGGGGCCATACTTCTAACTACATACCCACAAAAATTGACTACATCTCTTGAATTCTTTCCAACAGCTCTTTGAATATCATCAGGCATAACAATTTCTAGTTTTCCAGCTTTTGTTTTCAAGTCTAAAATCAAACCTTTGTATTTTCCTCTTACAGCCTTTCGGATGTCATTGCAGGATGCTGTATAGATCAATACATTACAATAATTAGCATATTGAAATATATATATATATATATATATATATATATATATATATATATATATATATATATATATATATATATATATATATATATAAGTTCAAAAAGTACTTTATTAAATACCAGCACTAGAATGAGGGCTTTGTATTGGCTCGGGTTCTCCGTTTGGCAACAATGGATCTTAGACTAATTGATCCTCCACTCTTCTATTTTCATAATTGCTTGGCTCAGGGTCTCTCCTTTGTTGTGTTTGCGAACGTATATTTGTAGGTTCCGTGTTACGATAAGGAGATGTGCATTCCTCTGAAAAAAAATAATAATTTTATGCTTAGAAAAAAGAAATCTAAAATCCATAACAAAAGAACTATGAAATTCATAACTCTTATACCATTTCGTCCACCTCGTGTAATTCTTCCAGCTCGTCCACGTCCTCGAACCATTATCTGTTTTGAAAAAAAAGCAGCTGTGAAATTGTCTGATACTTAAGATTGGTCTGAACTACACAGGAAGAAGAGAACAAGTGTGTATTTGTAGTACAATATAAAGTGAAGAAAGAAACATAGTTTGATGTTATTTGAAAGTAATAGTGTGTATCTGTAATTTCCAAATTACAAATGCACATAACTGATTTGCTTAAATAAAAGTTATGTCAGTAAGATAAGGATCAAAGCGAAATCAGGCATAATGCATAATGATTTCCTACAAACCTAAAAGTTGCACTAAATGAAAGGAAATATTATCCCTAAATATCAAAAACTGCGTTCTCTTTGTTTCTTTCAAATAAACATTGTCCAATCCACCATCAATAGAAGTCCCCTAATCTGGATTTGAGTACTCCAACAACAGAAGGTTTCTTCTTTCTTCCATTAAATAATGTTCAATCCTCCTTCAATAAGTCTCTATTCGGGTCTTGGCAAGTACCCTATAATTAATTAGACGCATAAACTGGGATCGTTTGCAAAATGGAGAACAACCCTAAGCTTAAACAACGAAAGATAATAGTTAATTAGCATTACCTATAACAATCCAATTATTGCACCCAGACATCATTCATAGCATTACCAACAACAACATTAGACTCCATTATTCCGGTCCAAAGACTTCAAACAAGTTAGATTCATGTAGCAGTAGGTCAGGCTCTAGCCAAAACTGCCAAAATAGAAAGAAAGACTGCCAAAACAATATTAGATTCTTGTTGCAACAACATTTCAGTCTAATTTGCCAACAACATTCAGTCTAATTAGACTGAAATGTTGTTGCAATAAAATGGAATGACTCAGAAGTTCAAACTTAACCAGATGACAAAGTCCAATTTGCCAACAATATTTCAGTCAAAACTCAAGCATTGTTGCAATATAACAAACTTATTGAAAGAAAAGGAGGGATAGAAACTTTATAGCACAAAGACTCTATGCATCAAGAATTAGATCTTTTGCTAGTAGGTACTCCGAGGGCCAATACCTCATCTTGTATGCTATGTATTCATTTGTTTTTTTTGATCTTTTGCTAGTAGGTAAACCGAGGGCCTTGTTTCTGGCAGAATTAGATCATCCACAATACATAAGTTGCTTTTGTCTTGCCTGTGTGTGTGATGGCATCGTCTCATGACTTTACTTTATCTACCAGTTAATTTTATTTTTAGTGACATGGTCTGAAATGTTTGAATTCGTGCAGTTTCACTCAATTGAGAACCTGAAATTTAGGCAGATCTGCCAACTTGATCAGGAAGAGGATGCTATCCAACTTTTGCAAGATATTTTGAATTATACTGTTGTTTCCCGGAAGCAAGACCACACAACCAAATATTTGGTGTGAACTATATTATCCAGTTACCAACAAACCACTCATTCTTGTAACCAATCACCATCTGATTCAATTCTGCAATACATTTGTTGCATCATCCGATTCATTCTTGTTGCTGGTGCACTTGTGATCCCTCCACCATCTTTTTGTAGTTTATACTTAAATGTGTCACCCTTGAATTGTTTGTTTCAGAGTTAAAATGTATTCATTGTCCCCATAATCGTTGGTGCATTTTGAATGTGTAGCTGTTTAAAAATTAATTGTAAAGACTAACTTGATTTCTTTTCTTCTTAAACATGATAGACAGTTCAAAGTCGTGTTGAGTCAACTTTAGACAGTTAAGTTAAAAATTATTGTAAGCCTGGTGCTGCAGAAAGCAAGTAGGCTACAAAAGCAATAATGGAGTTTAATGTTGTTGGCAAATTACACGGAAATGTTGTTGCAACAAAATGGAATGACTCAGAAGTTACAACTTACAAAAATAGCATGGCTCTGAACTCGAGTTTTTAAAGTGTAAAGCGGATATATCATACCCTTAACGAAAGCCCCGATAAGGACTCCCCATACAAATTCTCTCCACACTGTCACAATTATCAGGCACAAAATTACTTAATAACACCAAAATAATTGAAATTTGGGCTATAGAGATTGTATGCTAAACTTTGATTTGTCAAGAAATTCATGCAAATTCCTTGCACCAGTAGTAGTAACCTATTAATATAGAACATAAATTAACCAAGTTAGCTTATACTTAAAAGAAAGTGTGGTAATCATGCAAAATTCTCTTAGCCCATTTCATGTAATGTGTAACCTTCCAATGATTACTATCCCTAAACTAATTTCAGCCTGTGGAAGTTTATGACCTCAGATTGGGTTTTGTTGACTAATTTATGTCTCAAGATCTGAATTATTCCTTTTAATTTTTTGTACAACAAGCAACTTCAGGCTCTCAACATGGACATTTCAACTGAACGACAGTCAAATGTGCTTCATATATGACACAAACCCATTTGACCTTGCCGATTGGAGAATATCCTGTCCGATTTAGCTATTATAGAACAATCTGTAGTAAAAATATCTTAATTAGTGATTTATTGTATAAGTCTTACATAGTATATTGACATCATTTTACCGGGTACATAACGAGAAGGAAATTGCAAGAAATCTGCAGAACCTATGTTGTTGATCACTAAAAACATTTTCCTTAGGTAGTGTATATCCTTGGCATAAGATTCAGTAAATTCAGAGTATAGCAGGCTTCAAGAAACTAGGCACAAAGCACTAACATGGATATTGTGCAATAACAACAAAGACAAATAGAGTAAGTTCAACAACTGAATATGTTAACATAATACTTCAGACATGCATGTTTCCAAACTACCAAAAGCTCACTCTTAAAAGAAACTGTATTGTCACCACTACTAATACCAGAGCTTCACGCCCAGAGAAATCAAACGATCATACTAACTCAAATCATACCAACTCATTAAACTACAGACATGAATAAACAAAAGCTAGCAAAAGCCAAACATATGAGTATGATGAATTGAGATAGATGAATTAAATCAGTTTTCAGGTATAAGAATTTAAATACAAATAACAAAATTACTCATCAGAGTTAAACTCGTCATCAAAATCACTATCAAATCCATCATCATCAAGGTGATGCTCTAAATTGTCATCAATGAACTCCTCGGATCCATCACTTGTAGAGGCATTTGACTCTATATTGGCATAAAAGCTTTCAGGCTCAACATCATCTCTAGAAAGGATAGGATTGATGTCTTCGGGTTCAGTAGGATACACGTTTTGCTCAAATTCTTGTTGTTGGTAAGCATCTTCTTCTTCTGATGAATCATCAATATCAGTTGAATTTCCTTCATTCTCAAGTGACGACGGCATACTGTAAAGATCACGAGGAGTGGTTTTAACCACAATAAGCCAGTCATTAGCAACATTGTCTTCAATGTAAAAGACTTGTTCAGCTTGAGAGGCTAATACAAAAGGCTCATTACTGTTTAAAGACCCATGCACGTTGACTCTTGTGCAGCCATATTTATCAATCTTATATCCTCTTCCAAGTCGTCCCACATCCCACCAATGACACCTGAAGAGAAACACTTTACGGCCTCCTATATAAGATAGTTCAAGAACATCTTGTAAGACGCCATAATACTCTTTTTCTGGGGAAGAATCATCTCTTTTCACTAGAACTCCACTATTCTGACTAGTTCTCTCCGTGGCACGATCTTTCGTATGAAATCGAAAACCATTGACAATATATGTGGTATATCGATGAGTCATTCTTAAAGGACCAGTTGCTAAACTAAGGAGCTCATCTGTTGCATGCCCATCTACATGTAGCTTTGATACCTGTTAGCATAAAATGTGGTTGAATTATTAAATGGCTACAACTCAGAGAAGGTTGCTACATATAGTTGATAACATAATATACTTACACGATGATAGAACCAAATATGAAACTCTTTGTTATGCCTCTCCAATACATTTCTTGAGCTATTCATTGAAATTTCAGTTTTATGCTCCCTGAAAATGAATAAATTGTTTAGTCGCCAATTCCTTGGACTGTTAACTAAATTTTAAAGTAAGATGTTCAATAACTTACTCAATAAAAGGCCAAACTTCATCACAATTTTGTAGCACATACATACGAGCTTGGTCATATTCTTCAAAACTTAACTCGTACAAGACGTAAGCTCCTTTTGTACGACCGAATTTTCCAAAAACTGACAACCCATGATTCGAGACACGACCATCATCATTTCTTGGTACCTTATTCAATTTTGTCTCTATACTATTAAGGTACCGTGCACAAAATGTAGAGCACTCGTCCAATATGTATCCTTCAGCGATTGATCCTTCCGGACGAGCTTTATTGCGAACATATTTCTTAAGTGTACGTAGATACCTATACAAAATGAACCATTTTTTATTTATAATTCAAAGAAAAAACCCAATAAAAATGTAAAAATGATATAATATCTACAAGGGTTACCTTTCAATTGGATACATCCATCTATAAGGCACAGGTCCGGTAATTTTGGCTTCAGTTGCCAAATGGATTGGCAAGTGGATCATCACATCAAAAAATGCCGGTGGAAATATTGTTTCTAACTTGCATAGTGTTATAGGAATCTGCTCTTCAAGTTGCTCTAGATCAACAAGTCGTAATGACTTTGAACATAAGTTCTTAAAAAAGTTACTTAGCTCAATCAATGGCTCACACACCTCTTTTGGCAGTAACCCCCTGATAGCAAGTGGAAGTATTCGTTGAAAAAATATATGGTGGTCATGACACTTCAAACCATGAATTTTCTTCTCGCCAACATTGACACATCTTGATATGTTTGATGAGAAACCATCAGGAACTCTTATGGTTGCCAAACAGTTACAAAATTTAATCTTCGCACTTGGCGGTAAGACATAGCAAGCTGCAGGCAAGATTACCTTATTACCTTCAACACGAGGATGGAGAGTTTCTCTAATACCCATGTCCACTAAATCATAACGGCTCTTAATTGTGTCTTTTGTCTTTCCTGCCATGTTCATTATAGTTCCAAGCACATTATCTGAAACGTTACGTTCAATATGCATTACGTCCAGATTATGACGCAATTTAAGATTTTTCCAATAAGGAAGGTGGAAAAAAATGCTCTTCTTTCGCCAATTGTAGAAATTATTAGAATCAGTGCGCTTCCTTTTTTGACCTTTACCAAATATAACGCCTTCAAAGAAGCATAATTGATCTAATACTCCATCTCCTGTTAACATTTGAGGTGCAAGTCGATCCTCAATTTCTCCATTGAATGATCGCCTATTACGTCTCCAAGGATAATTAATTGGCAAGAAACGACGATGGCCCATGTAACACAGCTTGCTTCTAATTGAAAGAGAGCTTGTGTCTTTATGACAACATGGAAAAGCTAATTTTCCTTTAGTCACCCATCCAGATAAGTTACCATATGCTGGAAAATCATTAATAGTCCACAATACAGCAGCATGTAATTAAAATTTTTGTTGTGAATATGCATCATATGTATGAACCCCAACCTTCCAAAGCTCAAGTAACTCTTTGATCAAAGGTTGTAAGTACACATCAATGTCATTTTCAGGACATTTACGTCCTGGAATAAGAAGTGTCATCATAAAGTACGGTTGCTTCATGCATAACCAAGGAGGTAAGTTATATGGAACCAGTACAACTGGCCAAATGCTATATGAAGTGCTCATATTCCCGTAAGGGTTAAATCCATCACTTGCTAAACCAAGTCGTACGGTTCTTGGATCTTTAGAAAAAGACTTGTGCTGCTCATCAAATGATTTCCAAGCCATAGAATCTGCTGGATGTCTTAATATCCCATCATCAACTCGCCCCTGATCATGCCATCTCATGTCCTTTGCAGTATTTTTTGACATAAAAACTTCTGCAATCTCCCTTTAAGTGGAAAATAACACAAAATCTTATGAGGAATTTTACGTTTACGACGAAGTACCTTCCATCTATATAAACCACAAACTGGGCAACACTGTGCATCTTTATGTTCTTCCCAGTACAGTATACAATCATTCTTACAAGCATCAATTTTTTCATAATCAAGACATAAATCACGAATGATGGTGCAAGCCTCATAATAACATTTCGGAACCAAAGCATTACTAGGAAGAATCTCCTTGCAAAACTCTAACATAGCATCTGCTACATTGTCTGTCAAATTGTGAAGAGTCTTTAAGTTTAGAAATTTCACAATAAAAGATAGTTTGGAGACTTTAGAGTTCGGATAAAGTTCCACGGTAGCATCTTTTAGTAGCTTGTAAAACTTACTAGCCTCATCATTTGGGGTTTCACCAAACATTTCTTCATGTGTTTGAGAAGAATTCACATTCTCAAAGGCATAAGCATCATGAACTAGCCCAATTAAGTCATCACCATCATCCATTTGGACTTCATCATTCAAATGCTCATCACAGTTAATATTGGAAGTTTCTGTTGTGTCCCTTAATTTTTCACCATGAAGAATCCATGTTGTATAGCTCTTATTAAATCCATTTTTTAACAAGTGCAACCTAACTTCAATTGTAGATTTGAATTCGGTGTTCCTACATTTATTACATGGACACCTGATTCTTCCATTAACTCCTTCCTAACTAGATGCTAATTCAATAAATACATCAATCCCTTCTCTATATTCAGTACTCACTCTGTTATTACTTTTTATCCACTCTCTGTTTATCATCGTTCCTCTGTATTTTCACAATAAGTAAAATAAAACATAAGTAAATCACAAACTTCAAAAAAAGAAAGGGAAAATGTTGTATCAAAGTTTATCATATGAAAAACAATGACACAATTAATAGACGTATATGTTAAATACTAAAGTGGATAGGTGGAGATGTCATTAAATACATGTTATTGGGCATTTGAGAGGTGTTTCAAGATCCTTCAGGAAATATATGTTTCAAACATTTCAGCCATGCTCCGACATGAATGCAGCACACCACGTTTAGAGTTAGGACATGAAGACACGGAAGCGACACATATTTTGACGTGTCCTGCATTTTGGAGCGTCCATGTTCTATCTATGCAATTACCAATATTTATTAACATGTCATTCTATTATGTGCCAAAATGTTTTGCCATTAGGATACCTTTTATTAACATGTCCCGGATTTGTGAAAAGTGAGAATGTTTGGACCAGTTTAGTTGCAGATACCTTTTATCTGGGATTTTATTTGGTGTCAAAAGCAAGAAGCGGTCAAACGGATTTCATTTAAAGTGGATGTCTTTTCAAATGTGCTACTCATTTTGGGGTTCAAATGGGAGTTTCTAAAACATTAGTCCAACGAGCATTTCAGAGAAGAAAATGTTAGCCCAATGGAATTCCAAATAAAACATAACCAAATTGGTCTTTAGTCTCTCTCTCTCTCTCCCTCCCTCCTTTTTTTGGCAGACAAGATTAATGAGGGTTAATGAGTGTCCTTTGGGCATTCGATCGGAAAACCCTATCTTTGTGAGTTATTTGGGCGTTCAATTTATTGTTTTCATAATTTAGTATTTTGTATTGATTTGACATGTTCTAGAGAACATGGTTCTCGGTATCGGTATCGGACTCATCTCAAATCCCAATTTTGGGGCGGTTGAATTGGTTTTCTGTAGTTTAGGCGGTTTTGGCTTATACTATGTTAGAGAAGATGACAATGAAATCCACAACGGTGACTTTCTGATAAATTTAGTACTTTCCTCACATTCAAGTGTATGCTCACTTATTAAAATCTGTTTGTCAAGTCACCTATGTTGAGTTACTGTTACATAGTTATTGATACATTATATGTGAGAATGTTCTAACTCTATGGCCAGACAGACACCTACAGCTATTGGTCGATCATCATGATAATCAATAACCAAATCGTAACCTCTCTTTCTCTCCCTCCCTCCTTTTCTCTTGTTTCTTTTACTCCAACAAAATATTACTTCGATTTTGTCTAGACATGGAGTTTATTTTCATTTTCTTATTTGACTAAACCATAATGTATTCCAGGAGGAAACCAAGAATGCTAATTAGTCCAAATTTAGAATTCATAGGTGATCAGAGGGAGCTAGGAGAGTGGAAAGGCCAATAACAATGCACCTTGAAAGTTCTATTTGTTCTAAACCATCCTTAGTCCTATTATTAAATTAGTTTATTTTACCTTTCCCTTTAAGATCCTTGTAGACCTGAGTTTCCATTTTTTGTTGATATGGACCAATAATTGAGATTTGTCGAGTCTCAAAATAGTTGAGTTTGTCGGGCATTAACAATTGTGGCAATTTTTCATGTTGCTGTGTTCGATATCTTTCAATATGAATGTCCGAATCTGATTTAATGATGACAGGAACCAGCTTTCCAGGAGTTGATTTTGCTTTACAATGAGAAAACAAGTCAAAGCAAAATTAATGGCAGAGCAGAGGTTCAGCCCCTGCAATTGAAGATATATGAAAAAAATACCAATTCTTGATCTCGCGGTATGTACTTGTAATTTTTTTAATCATGAGAATATTATATAATTATGAAGTGAGAATATGAATTGATTATCTTTGTTTTGAATAAAGCATCGTTCATATTTTATCTCTATTGTGCAGGTTATTTTTTCTCACAAAAAGTTATCCTTCCGAATCCTGGACTCAGTATGGTTTTCTTTCATGATATAGTCTATGTTTCTAGTTTGATAATGGGATTTCATATTTATCCACTTCTCTACTGTGGGAATTCCATCCACTGACCTCTATCCTATCATATCCTTATATTAATGTTTGGAAAGAGGTGTTTCTATATTTAGTTGCTTGAAATTTCAGCCCCTCATTGTCAGATAGAGGTCATTACCATTTGGACGAAAAAAGTTTGATCAGTTCATATAAGTTTCTTGGTGATTACATAATTTGAACAAGTAAAAGATTGAATAAATGGCAAAAAGGGGTTAGGTTGCTTATGTTGGCATAAGGGTTTTGTCTTCAACAGTTTACATTATCATTATCATATTAAATTACATTATCACATTAATAATTACATTATCAAGTAAAAGATTGAATAAATGGCAAAAAATTACCTTGGTTTCCTCCCTGAATATTAGATTACATTATCATATTAATTTAACAGTTTTGTCTTTTGCCTTCATGGCATAAAGGTGCATTATGAGTAATCCAAAACTTTTGAGTATGTTAGCTGCTTATGTTGGCTGCATTATGAGTAATCCAGGAAGATTGCACAAGAGAAATTCATGCAAACATAAAAGGTCATCTATAGAATGATAAACCGGAATGACGAAAGGGTAGATTGTATCTGAAACATTTGGCGAGTATCAGAGAGTATTTCAGGAACAATACTTGTTTGGAGGAAGGATGTTGAGTGATGTAAAATGGCTTAGCAGCCACTACAGAAACTAACACTTATACCTACTTATTTATTTTCATGTTCATAAGAGATAGTTGCCACTAAAGAAGTGGAAACAACAACAGAGGATTAATATAAATGAACAGAGGGCTAATATAAATGACATTGAAGCATATAGGAAAATACTACATAAAAGATAAGTTGAAGTTCTGACTTGCTTTATAGAGGAAGATTAAACAACAAAGCCTTTAACCAAAATGTTTGGGGTAAGCTATTTCAATCTTGTCATTACATCCAAGTGTTAATGGCCATGTCGTCCACAACATTAATAAAAACCATATGTTAAACTCTACGTATACCCCTCTAAAATTCCCATATAGCAGCTTTGATACACTCTGGACTGCTAGTATTTTTTCCATCTCAAAACCTATTGTTACTGTTAGGCTGATAAATTCCTAATATATCTAATCGTGACTAATTTTAAATTACTCTAAAAGGCCTAATAGCAATATAATTGAAATATTCAGTATATTACTATAACTCTAAACGATGCTGGTATCGCATGCTCCAAAAAGTTTATCCACAGAGGCCCTGCCATTCTGATTTCCTATGTTATTGTTAGGTCGATAATGTGAGCAATATGTTTCCTTATTTATACATAGCAAGCAAGTAGTCCTTACTAAATTAGTTACTATGGCATCTCCATGATATTACTACAGTTAGTACATTAATCTGCTCAATTTGGATTTTGTTATCTTGAGCACCAATTACATTGCTTCAATTTGAACAAATGCTTCATTATAGGGACAAATTTCACACCTTATTTGCATATTTGCAGATTAGCAAAATCAAATAGGATCATGCTCAGAAGGAATTGAGCCTTCGAGCTCTTTAGAAGGAAAAGATACAGAGGATCCATGAAAATGACTTGAGGGAGGTACGAACTACTGAATTGTTTTTTTAATTATCTTGAGTCTTTTTTATGTTTCTGACCATTAGAGATTATGAATCCATACAGAGAACATCCTCACTGAGGAAAGAACAAGAATTCAAATGAAAGTTCTGAAGATGCAACATGAAGATGATTGCAGAAGACTACAAGATGAATTAGAGCTCCAAAAGTCAAAAGTAAGGCTTCCTACATAAGATTACATGTTATCTTATTACTTACTAGTACTTAATTCATTGATTTGTTGCACTGCAGGAGGAGAAACAGAGAGCATTATTACAAATTTAGTGGAGAGTAATGAGTGAAAACCAACAAGATGATCAGGAAGTGAACTTTAAGAGGGTACCATCTGTAGAATTACATCGATTCTATTAACCTGTGAAAGCTAGATACATTCATATTTTATGTGCACTCTATATAATGCTGTAACTTCTTCATGTCCTGAGATTTCCACTTAATATATGAAAGATTCAATACATTACTGATCCATAAAACATACTGTAGCCACCTTCTTCGATACATGATCCAAACCCCAAATACTAAGGAAAAGCTTAATACTTACATCATGGGAGGATATTGTTCAAGAAATGCACACACGCACACACCACCACCATAACCACTACTACCACACCACCACCCCCTCCTCAGGGACAGTATGACATGATGTTGCCATGTTGGTTTGCCAAATGACCTGTAACCCTTTTTACTCTAGTAGCCTCTTCCAGGGAACCCCCAACTTTACATTACCTATAAAGCATGCCTGTATATAAATGAGCACTGGCCATGCTTGTAATAAACGGCACAATGGTACCAGAAAGACATAAATTTGGGTGTCTATATAAATATGTGAAGCTGCTATCTTTGGTTGAGTGGTAATTGAATGTTGTTGCCTCCTCTAATTGACCTCTTTGATGAAAATGATAGGATACCTCTCAATGATAACATCAATACACCTAACATAAAGTTAGGCAAAAATGGAGATGACTGGCCTATATATACAAGGAGACTCACATAGAAGGCTAGCTACTCTAACCAATGTAGGACTATATATGAATCTCTTATGCATGCTTTCATGTATGGCTGCATGTATGTATTGGAGATACATTTTTGGAAATATTGAGATTGTTTAACATTTCCAGGAGATTTACATAGGAGGCTAGATACTCTTCCCAATGTGGGACTATAAAAGAGAATATACTAAAACGATTAAAGTGCATAATGATAAACTGTACAATGACATTATTCTTAACAATATGTATCTAAACAAAGGCGTGCACATACGAACCAAAAAAAGAGGGGGTCACTTGTTCTTTTTTTGTTTTCAGTTTAATGCAGTTCTGTGAAAAATTTCTTGGAGATCAAACTAATATGTTTAATGAACATATACTTTGCAGTAATACTCTGCTTCATCAATAAATAAGAACAATCCTAACAGTGGAAAAGAACACCGGCTTGCTTTGACACGTCCTGAAACCAGAAGGAAAGGTGATGATTGAGCCTTCATTTCAAATGACTAGTCACATATAAATTCTAGACTATGAAGTACAAAATCTAGATGTTATTGTCTCTATTTGGTGCCTTTAGGATGTAAATATGTCAGGATTGAACTTAATGAAGAAAGTAGAGAAGGGAAATTCAGAAAACATAGTTAATATTCCTAAGCATAGCAGGATTGAACTTAATTCTAGATTTTTTTTTTTCCATCCACCGTTCTCTTTTTCTTTAGAACCTTCTCTATGTCATGAAAACCTTGGAATTCTGTAGGTAAGTTTTTATCAATCCATCTATCTTCCAACCTCCTTATTCTACTAAAGGTTTCCTCACACCCCTCACCTACATATGGTGTTATAGATATTAGATGTATTGGCTCATATATCAGATTGAGATCCACCTACATGTCGGCTATATATATCGTAGATATCATTTTGAGAAAAAAAAAATCGGCCGATATATCGCTATCCAATATATCAGCCGATATGATGTCCGATAATTTTAATCTCTCTCTGATATCCAACATCCGATATCTCAGACCCCAAATCGACATGAACCCAATATCCTATATCTCGAACATTGCCTACAAATAGGGGTGACGCCCTCATATGTGAAGATGAAAGAGCCAAGAAGCTAAGCTAGCAAAAGAGAGTCTTCTTTCCTTGGGAAGCTTAACGAAACACCAACCGTAATGAGACAATCTCCCCAGTTAAGAAAAAATATTCAAAGTAAACAATTTTGACTTGTTGTAAACAATTTTATCGTGTTGTACAATTTAACAAATACAACAAAGAGACATGCAAATATATATAAGTAGAACTAGTTAATTCCAACACTAAAATCACAGAAGTTTTTCTAAATCTCAGACACACGCACCTTAAGAATTCTACGATGATGGCTGATCGGCTATCTGTTCTCCTCGAGAGGCCTCCGGCTTCGTTTGGGGACGATTGCTGCAACCATATGATAGACAATAGAGAGGTGGGTTGACAGTAGAAGAATTTTAGGGTTCAATATCATTCAAGATTAGAAAAAAAATTATAATAGTGAAGGAGAACCCATACCTCTTCTTCAATTGATTTTTTTAGGGGAAGAGTGTTTGGCGCCTCTTCATGTGAAAAAAGAGAGGGGGAAATATGCTAGGGTTTTTGAGTGTTTTTGAGAGGCCGTGGGTTTTGGACGCGGGAAAGAGGGAGGGAAAATTGGTATGCAAAACTTTAGTGGAGAAAAAGGAGGGAGGGATTGTAGGGCTCGATCGGGTCTGATGGAAAAGGGGTGCCGAGCATTTATAAAAATTATAGTATCCATATATAGGTTATTATATTAATTCCAAATCATGTTAGGACTTGTAAATATTTGATGAAGTATTTTTTATAGGCAAATTTAAAGCAGCCGGATTCTGTCAAAAAGAAAAAAAAAACATGCAGCCGGATTAATTAGGATTTGGATATTTTATATGAATATTTTTTGTATTGTCAAATTCGGATTTAAATATTAATGTATTCCTCACAAAACAATATTAATGTCAAATAGTATCAAAATCAAAATATTTTGTTTATTTAACTTTTTAAAAATTACTTAAGTTTTTGTTACAAGAAATTTTTTTTTTGTGACTATTATTTTTGTGTGACATACAATTATTTGGTAACTAAAAGAAACTTTTAAGTGACAAGAATAAATTTTTAATCTAGTGGCTAATACTTTTATGTGACAATAATATTTTCTTGTAACTATAAAAAAATCTTTAGTGACAAGTATTTTCACTTATCACACATAACTTGTCTTTGACATAAGTCTAAAATTTAAATTTTATTTCAGTGACAACATTAAGTGACGACAAATAAAAACATGGTCACTAAATAATTTAACCGTGTGACGAAAAACAACTGTTGTCACAAAATCAAATTATGAGTGACAACAAAAATTATTTGTCACAAAAATATCACTTTCAGTGACAAGTTTGACACTTGTCACAAAATACTTGTCACAAAAACCCGCATTTCTTGTAGTGTGCAAAGAGCGAGGATTAATACGATCACATGTACTGGCGAATGGCTAATTGAAATCCAAGCTCTGCATTTGATTCAAGCAGTTTTATAAACATGTTAGCCAGCTATTTATGTGATCTTTCTAACCATCCTGATCAATTAGCATGTTAACATGTTTCGCGGCAAGCATATGAATTTGTAAACATTAAGCAGCTATCATATTCTTCCCGTGTCACCTGCATTTGTTAAGCAGTGAAAGGGTGTGCATGCCACTGGCAATGTCAAGCCATCACGGACTATAGCTGGGTTAGATGCGACCCTTTCGCAGTGGGTAGCGAGCCCTGTGCGAAAGTTCCCGAATAACCTACGCCGATGTAAGGCTGGCACTTGCTATACTCGTTCCTCCCGGGCCGCATCGGTCCCTTGGCCTAGGCACCTGTTCGAGGAAACTACACCTTGTCGACAAGTTATCCAATGACCGTTTTGCAGAGTCTTGAAATATGCTATCTCTTTTCTAGAACTTTATCCTATCTCTTTTATATGTGAAACTTAGCCTTTATTTTGAACTTTGTCGATTTACTCACTTAGCCATATCGTTGCGATAAACGTTAATCGATTCTTTCATTGTTTTGCATAGGCTAAATGGAATTGCATAAGGAAGCATATTTTCCATTTTCAATACCGGTAGTTTGATAGCAAGTGTTTCGTGAAGAATTGTGCCACAATTTTTTTGATTCTATACTATTATGACAAGCATTCATTTACATTATATTGATTTTGAAGTAGAGGGACGAGGTGAAGGAGTTCAGCCACTCGCCTTAGACTTGCTTCAAGCGAGCGACCGGTTGGCTGCGCTGACGTCGCCTACGCGATCACCTGCAATCGTATAAGCAACTGATTAGAACACTGTATAATTCAAGGAATTTCGATATGAATGCGAAGCTCAAAAATGCAAGTCACGAAATCCATCAAAAATATACACGAAAAATATATTCACGAAAACCAAAGCCAAAGCCAAATCAAGTGCGGCATGAAAAATCAGAGCAACGAGAGGTCTCTCCCGACTCAGCCGCAGAGCCAATCCTCGAGACGCAACCTACTGAATATGGGACTTGGTTCCGAAGAAGCCATTCCATAACGTAGAATGGATCTTAATTCAACTGTTCCCGTTTGATCGACTCGGCCGATTCCGACCTATCAGTCCCGACTGAATCGATAGCGACAATATTCCTTTCTCGCGCACCCCGTGGACGGAAACGGGGCACGTTGTTGGGACGGGGCACTACACCATAACTAACTAATAAAAAGTTTTGTCCTCAAAACTTTAGGATAGGACCTACCTCTACGAGAATAATGAAGGAAATTTCTCCTTTATTTCCGCTTCAAGCTCCCACGTCGACTCTTCGACCGAATGGTTCCTCCAGAGGCCGCGGACGAGAGGGACCCTCGATTTTGCAGCAGCTTATCCATGTGTTCTAAGATTTGAATTGGCTCTTCAACGTAGGATAAGTCAGACTTTAGCTCCAGCTGGCCAAAATCTACCACGTGGCTAGGGTCGTGTATGTACTTCCGCAACTGAGAGACGTGGAAGACATTGTGTACACCTTCTAGCGTCGGCTGTTGGGCAATTTTATAGGCCACTGGGGCGACCCGCTCGAGTATTTCGAACGGCCCAACGAATCTCGGACTCAACTTTTCCTTCGTGCCGAACCGAGTAACTTCTCGCATGGGCGACACTTTGAGAAATACGTGATCGTCTTCTTGAAACTCAAGGGGTCGACGATGAACGTCCGTGTAGCTTTTCTGATGACTCTGTGCGGTCTTTAATCTTTCCCGAATGAGCTGAACTTTTTGCACAGTCTGTTCCACCAGTTCTGGGCCGAAAATCTGCCGCTCTCCGACTTTGTCCCATCAAATGGGTGATCGGCACTTTCGTCCGTACAAGACTTCATATGGCGCCATTTGAATGCTAGATTGATAGCTATTGTTGTATGCAAATTTAGCCAGAGGTAGATGAACATCCCAACTTGATTTGAAGTCAATTGCGCAGAGTCGTAGCATGTCTTCGAGAATCTGATTGACGCGTTCCGGTTGGCTGTTGGTCTGATAATGGTAAGCTGAACTGAACTGCAACTTGGTACCCAAAGCCGACTGAAGGCTACTCAAGAATCGCGACATAAACCGTGAATCCTGATCAGTGACAATGGATACTGGAACTCCGTGCAGCCATACTATCTCATCAAGATAAATCTGCGCCAGGCGATCAACGCTCCAAGCAACTTTAATGGCAATAAAATATGTGCTGACTTGGTTAATCGATCGACGATGACCCAGATGGCATCGTTTCTCCATGGCATCTTCGGCAGACCAATAATAAAGTCCATACACACATGCTGCCACTTCCATTCCAGAATTGCCAGATTTTGTATCTTTCCGCCCGGTCTCTGGTGCTCAGCTATCACCTGCTGATAGGCCATGCATCGTGACACAAAAAGTGCCACATCTCTTTTCATCCTGTGCCACCAGAAATTTGTGCGGAGGTTCTTGTATATATTCGTGCTACCGAGCTGCAAGGTGTACTTCGCATAGTACGCCTCCGACAATATCTCCTTTCTAAGTTCTGAATCGTCCGGAATGAATAGCCAACCCTTCAATCGAAGCATGCCGATTTTGTCTTCCGCAAAGTCGGTCGTCCTGCCCGTCGAGATTAGCTCTCACATTTTCTTCAGGTACGGATCGTCCTTCTGAGCGGTCTTGATCTTTTCTTGCAAGCTCGACTCGGACTGCAACTTTGCTAACTGTACATTTCTGAATCGGACTCGGAGTTCGATGTCCATCTCTTCTAGGTCGCGTAGCAGTCTGTGGTCGATGGATAACGAGGCAATATACTTCCGACTCAGAGTGTTTGCCACAATATTTTCCTTTTCCCGGCGTATAGTCGATAGTCAAGTCATAATCCTTGATCAGTTCAAGCCAACGCCTTTGCAGCAAGTTCAGTTCCTTCTGTGTGAATAGATACTTGAGGCTCTTGTGATCGGTATAAATCATGCACGCCACACCATAAAGATAGTGATGCCACAATTTCAACGCAAACACAATTGCCGCTAACTCCAGGTCTTGAGTAGGGGAGTTCTTTTCGTACGGCTTTAGCTGTCGGGAAGCAAAAGATATCACCTTGTTCTGCTGCATCAGCACATACCCCAAGCCCTGACCAGACGCGTTATTGAATATCTGGAAACTTTCAGTCCCTTCTAGAAGTGCGAGTATCGGGATCGAGATGAGCAGTTGCTTTAACTCTTGAAATGAAGCTTCACAATCGTCTGACCAATCAAATGCGACTCCTTTTTGGATGAGGCGAGTCATAGACGATGCGATCTTCGCGAAGTCTTTCACGAAGCGTCGGTAGTATCCCGCTAAGCTAAGAAAACTTTGAATCTCGTCGACGGACGTTGGCCGTTTCCAATCGACAACGACTTCAACTTTCTTTGGGTCGACTGCAATGCCTTCAGCTGAAATGATGTATCCGAGGAATACGACACCGCTCAGCGATAATTCACATTTGCTTCGCTTTGCATGTTGTAAACCCCCATAATTTATAATTGATTTTCTTTCTATAAATTAATTAATTATTTCGTTATACATTTCATTAGTTATGAATTTATTTGCTACTAGCTTATTAGTATAATTAATGTATGTGTGTATATATTATATGTGTGCATGTTAGTATTACTAACAAATAAGGAATAATAGAATCTAGGATTTTAGGAATTTATTGGTAAATTTTGAGGAATTTTTGCATGCTTAATATATATATATATATATATATATATATATATATATATATATATATATATATATATATATATATATATATATATTTGTTAAAAAAAGGAAGCGGGCCAACCTCGGTTTGCTCAGCGCCTGAGTTCTAATGCAAAAAAAAAAGTAAAGGAGAGGGGACCAGCCCACGTGGGACATGTCCACCTCAGCTGACCCCCCTAAAGCAAGATTTAGCAGCAGCATAGCTGCATGGGTTAAGCAACCCGAGCCCTTTGTATTCCTATTCGGATTAAAAGAAGCGGCGGCAGCAGTATAAGCACTGCTCCGCGAACCGAACCCTAAACCCCCAAAATTTCATCTCCAACCTGAAGCCCCTCGACCTCGAAAACCCTCCCCAACCGACTGCACAGCCTGGTCGCCGTCGACGATCACCGGGTGTGAAACCCAGTTTTAGTGTGAAATATTAGTATTCATATTAATATTATATTTACTATAATTATTAGTATCATTTTGAGTTTTAAAATAAATTTCGAAAATTAAAACATGGATTTTTGAGTGCTGACCCAGACCCGAGCCGGACCCGAATTCCCGAACCCAGATCCAGACCCAAATCCTATTTCTTGAATTCTGATTTGTTTTATAAAAAATATATATATATATTTCTTTTGAGCTGGTCCAATTTGGACCAGCAACCCACGTTCCTACTCCCCCTCTCTCCTTACTCTTCTCCCCTCACTTTGCTCATCCTAAAATCCCTCACACCCACGTACAGCCACCCCACTTCCTTATAACTCCCATTCTCAAAACAACTTTCTCTACACTTAACTCCCACAAACAAACCCACCTCCCCACTACACATCCTCTTACTTCAGAAGAACAAAACCCAGCACTCCCTCTAAATACTCATTCTTCCACACAATTTTCCCTCAACCCCATCTCCTTTACTTTCTCTCCCTTACAACTCCCCAGACCCCCTTCCTTCCCGAAACCCCCACCCGCGGATCCGAGTCCCCCAGCGCGCCCCGCCGGCTCCTCCAGCCGTTCGCCGCGCCCCCGCAGCCGCCCCGTCGGCCTCCTCCGCCCGGCGCACCTCCAGCGTCCGACCACGACGCCTCCAGCGCCCCTCCGTCGGCGTCCACTTCGCCAACAGTTCCCAGCATTCTGCGCTGACCCCGCTTTCTTCTGGCTTTTCCGAGTCCAGGCGTGCCCTATCCGGACTCCAAGTCTGTCTTTTTCCGGTGACCCGCTGTCCCGACGAATTCTTCTGCTGTCCGCAATTATTCTTTCTTTATATCATCTGAGAGCTCTAGCCGAGCAACCCAAGGTATAACCTCTGTCCCGTTCCATTTTCATTCTGTCTATGATGAGATTGGTCCCCGATTCCCTTCCGGGAATTCGGTTTTTAGCGACGTCGTAGTTTTGGAACCTTCGGAAAGGTTCTGTTGGTTGTTTTTGCTTTTTCGAAACTTTCGGAAATGGTTTTCTTAATATTTTAGCTTTCGGATATTTTCGGTATTGTGCTGTGATGTTTTGGTTGGATTCGGACTTCCGAATTTGATTCGGGTCGTTCCGAATTAATCTGTGGAATGTTTGTGGTTATTTTTATGAGTATATATTTTGGGATTCCCTGGTTTGGGATTTGTAGGAAAAAGATTGGCATATTTCCCAGTTTTTGGGTTGACCAAAAATAGAGGAGATGCTGCCGGATTTTTCCGTAAATTTAATTATATTTTAAAAATGATTTTAAAATGCATTTCAGAAATATATATTAAATATTTGGATTTTGGGCGACGACCGTATCGGTCAATGGGCCCGGCTAAGTGCAAACGAAACCGGCTACACCCGGACATTGAGGCATTAGCCTAGTTGACGATTTGACCATATCTGAGACTCATCAAATATTTATATCTTATTTTATTAGTACTATTTATTTATTCATAATTAAATTATAGGAAGTTTTAGAACTAACGACCATTTTGGCTTATTTTAATTTATGTAAATAAATTGTAATGGGCATAAGTCCAGCTGGTTGTTGGTTCTGTAACTGGTAATTTGGTAGCGTAGGTTTTTGTTATTTGCTGATTTTGCAAGTTTTTATATCATACGCATAAATCTAATAATAGTTATTTTCATATAGAAAATTAATGAAGATTTCTCACAATAAAATTTGCATGTTTTAATATTTAAACAACGATCATGTATTTCTCACTAAAATAAGAAATTTAGTTTTATATTTATAGTTACTAAAATACAAAGTTTTAATCAAATTAAATTGGTATCGACGAGTTTTCCAAAATACAAAGTTTAAACGATCTTTCCCTCGTTATAAATTTAACGCACCAATACTCGTGTTTTTGTTCGTGTTTTGTTAATAAAGAATTAAAATTGATTAGGACACAATTAGAGATTTCAACTAGCATAGTTAGCTTGGTAACCCTGGATTCTGAGTCGAACTTCTCGAATGTAGGATTTCGAGGACGAGTCTAATTCCCATCTCGAAGTCTCCAACTTTCCAGTCCAGTTCATTTGAGGCAAGTACATTTTGTGTTAGTTTACAGTTATTTAATAATCGCTTTACTGCAAGTTTAAACCACGATGCAACACGGAACTCTCCCTGAGAGCATTGACTGTAACTACTGTAACTACTGTAACTATTTGGGGACTGGGGGAGTAGTGTAATGAGTATGACCACATCCAAACTACTGTAACTACTGTAACTATTAGCTTACCCCTCTTACACACGGGGATAAGCCGAATCGTATCAATAGGATACAACTGTAACAAACCCAAGCCGGTCATATTCATCGCCTATTCAAATCACACAGTTTTACTGTTAGAAAACTGTTCATTTCTAAATTGTTTAAAAGTGCATGATTCTATTATTATTTCAACTGTCAAATTAGCATGAATTGTACTTTGCTCCCTCCTGACTGGAGATACATTTTTAGGGAACTATGAGGATGCTGAGCTGTTATACAACAGCTATTAGACCCGGTTCTGTACCCCGTGGTGCTGCCAGAGTCCCCTTTGGAGGACGCAGGACCTGAGGCCGACGAGCCGAACGCCTAGCTAGATTTTCTGTTTCTAGATTTATTGTTTTTAGAATTTTTGTAGTTTGATTTCAGCTTTTAATTCAGTTCTTTTACTTTCCAGTTGTATTTATTTCAAATGTTTAATAAAGTTCAATTCCCGAATATTGAGTTGTGACAAATATAGATGTTGTTGTTGTGGTTACCTGCTAATGGAACAGCTTACTTCCGCCGTCTCAACAACGGTACAGGCTGGGCATGATCCGGTTCGACCTAATTATTTGGGATCGGGTCGTGACATGTTTTTAGTGGTGGCCCATGCAGGTCATGAACAACAACTTAGGAAAACATACCTAGCAACAATTAGAACACTAGAACATTGATTTGTCACAACATAGGTCCGAATTATATAAATAAATATTTTTGATTGTTTATAGACTGGTAGGCTACCTTGCTTATGTGTGCATCCTAAACCTTCCAGAGAATGGACAAGGATAAGACCAATCCTGCTGGCGATGAGGTATCATCTACGGATCATACCCCATCTCCTCAACCAAGTCCAGGGTTTATTCCCTCGCGGCTGATTGACCATCCCCATGATGCATCCAGTAAAGTTTTTACTACACTGGCGAATCCTATCTCTTCTCAAACTGAGTTGCATTTCCTTGGTGGAGTATCCATTCCTGTTGCTCCACCAGTACCAGCAAATACCTCCCAAATGGTTGCCCTATTCCAAGAAATCCTGGAGTTGCAGAAAGCTCAAGTTGAAGCCCAGTAGGAACAGATGAATATCACGAGAGAAGACATGAATAACGTCAATGATGTAGCCTTAGCTATCTTAAACCAAGATGGAGCGGAACCTCGTCCTAGGAGGGATACCCCTGAACCTAGAAGATATTGGAGCCCTATCCGGCAGTCATATCGTAAGAAGCTATTGGTTGTGACTACTGTAAAAGGCTTGGTCACCAAGCCAATATTTGTCGCAAGAGATTGGGAAAATGTTTGGCATGTGGATCTGCTGAACATCGGGTAAAGGACTGTCCCTTATTTTTCTATCAAACCAGAGCACATATCCCAGCAACACCTGTTAGGCCACAACCTAGGGGCTCTTCCTATCCAGCAGACCTTGCCTCCTACTATAAGGCATGATGCAGACTCGAGATTCATAGAAGAGGAAGCAGTTGGAGACTGCTCATGCAAGAGCCAGAACCATGAAGATTAGTACCTAGGACTGCTGAATAGCATTATTTTTTTGTCATAAGAAGTTGTAACAGGATGTCCTTGGATCAATCATGAGAGTTTTGCTATAATTCTCCACATGAATAAATTTCTTAGTTACACCTCTTTGGCAGATGTTTTTCCTGATAGTCTTTCCGGATTACCCAAGACATAGACATGGAGTTCACCATTGACCAAGTCCCCGGCTCTTTCCCTATTTCAAAAAGGGACACTATAGAGTCAACCCGAAGGAGGCCAAGAAGATGAAGGACCAGATCAATGAAGGCTCTAGGATTTATCTAAGATAGAACTTCATCCTAGGGAGCGTCTGTCTTGTTAGTGCACAAGAAGGACGGAACAGTACGGATGTGTGTAAGAGCGTAAAAAGTGCTTCAAAGAGAGAGTCATCTCAGTCATAAGTGGCCCGCTTTACGCCTAACAGAGCGGGGAATTTCTTTACGCCTAAACAGATTGATCTTTTTACGCTTGGGTCTACACCGGTGATTTTACGCCAAGGACTGAGCAGCCTCTTTCACGCTGGACAAAAGCTATCAAATCTCACATTTAATGCAGACTTTGACATGAAGATATCAATGATGGCATTTACTACAGAATTCAATGGAATTTGTCTCATACAAAGACCATTGTTGTCGTTTATAGAGATCGAGCTACTTTACGCTCACTGAATGGTTTCTTTTACGCACGGGGTTTTACATGAGTCCTTACGCTCATAAGAAACAATGTGTGCGTGAAGTCTATTTGAGCCATTTTACGCTCAAGGTTATTCGATAACCACTTTACGCTGGAAACCTATGACAGAGCTAGTTTACGCTCATCTTTTTACGCCCAATTCGTTCTGGCCAGTTTGAAACGTGGTGTGCCTACGTGGTCTTCATGCCACCTATTTCAAAGAACGTGTGTACATGTATCCTATTTTTACTGAAATGATGGGACACGTGTCAGCATATACAGAGGATGATTCTGATCGTGGAGGGCAGTTGTTAGCGTAAAGACAGATGTTGATGCTCTTTTACGCACGAAAGCCCCAGTCTATAAATAGACTCATTTTTCTCATACAACACACACACAGAGGGAGAGACAGGAGAGAATACAGAGATCAGAGCTTCGAGATTTTGATTCTCTAGAGCATCCTTCTTCAACTTTTCTTCCAGAACAAAGCGAAGCAAAGCAGGAAAGCATTCGGCCTCGCCATCAGTGCCCAAGTGCGTCGATACCTTTCTGGTGCGTTAGTTCTTCCAAATTGTTCTACTTCAAGCAGTGATCTTCATCATCATCATATGGTCCAAGGAACAAAGTGATCGTTTATGAATCAGACTTCCATAGCAATACTTTTCCAGAATCAAATTAGTACTCCCTGTACTATTCTTCTTGTTTTTGTTTTCAAAAGCCGATTCCTCCAAGGCATTTTGTTAATCGAAACAAAAATGGCGACTCTGCTAGGGACGACCTTCTCTTCTGACGAGGAGGTGATTGCTCAATATGATGATGTTTCGGTCGGTTCGACCAAGAAGACTCTGGTGGTACACTTCGACCAGACTGTCTATGAAGAAATGCTCCGAACTGGGGGTGGTTCTCGCCATTCCAATGTTCAAAAGTCTCGCAAAGCACGAAAAGTTTGGATTCCCAAATCCAAAGTGATTTCTGATCTCTCTGCTGCTTCTGATGACAAAGGGATTCTTCCCACTCCTGTCATAGGGGCTCCCGTTCATAACGAGGCAGTCCCTACTTCAAAGTTGCACTCGAAGTGTGACGATTTGTCTCCCGTTTGTAACGGTGAAGATAACCAGGTTTCACGCCCACCGCGTAAAAATCAAGTTTTACGCTCAGTGGGTAAGAACCAAATTTTATGCTCAGTTCATAAGAATGAGTCTCCCATTCGTAATGGGGCAGGCTCTAAAGCTTGTGTTTCTGGGTGTAAAAATCAGTCTTCCGTCGGTGACGTGGTAGGCCCAAATAAATTACGCTCATCGCGTAAAACAAAATCTCCCGTTGGTAACGTGGTAGATAACAAGATTTTACGTTGCATGCGTAAAGATAAATCTCCTGTCTATGACAGTGTAGATGAAATTCACAAAGATGCTCACCCGTCAAATATGAATGTATCTAAACGTGTGCAGCGTAAAAATATTGTTGGTAAAACTTCTGTTCTACACCAACAACCTTCTTATACTGCTTCACGTAAGGTACCAAATTTACAAATCACACGCCAAGAAAATGGAGTCCTGCGTGCTAAATCTCAAGATTTACGCACACAATTCCAAACGCGTGGAAATGTCAATTTGGTTCTGCGAATGCAGCCAGTAATCTTCTTTATACACAAGGGACTAAACGTTTTTCTACCCCCAATGTAATAAAGAAGAATACTTTATCCACTCCTTCTGACTTACGCGAATTGCTAATGCAAAAGCGTAAGAATAGACAATCTCCGATGACATTCCCCCAAGAAAAATATCTTTGTGAATACCACTAGGTTGTGATCAACTGTTGTTGTTCGGCTTCAAGACGATCAGTCTTTGATCGATTGAGTTTCAATGTACCTCCACATCAAGCTGAAAACCAAGAACATGAGTCTCCATATGTGTCAGTCAACATGGCATCTCATACTAACAGAGGACGACGTCCAAGACGGAACACGTCCCAAACTCCAAGTCAACAACAGTTCAACAGGCTTCTTGATTCCTTTGAAGGAGTATATCAGAATACTCGATCAAGAAGACGAAGACAATTGCAGACCTCTGATTCAGAGGCTGGAGGTACTCAATCTTTTGAGTCTGATACCGATAGTGTGGATTCGTACTTCTATACAAACCCTTCTGTATCTTCAAGAGAGGTTGAATCCTACGCTGTTGGAGATAAGCCAGAGATGTCATCTACTAATACAGAACAACGTCTCACTGCTGTTGAACAATCACTGAAGGATATGCTTAACATGGTGTAAAGTATGCATCAAATAATTTTGAATCAGCAAATTGCTCAACCGACAGTAGTGACACCGACACCAGTAGCAGCACAAACTCAAGATAGTCAAGGGGCTGAAATACCTTTGAACATTCAAGAGCCTGCTGCTAATCAAAATTCTGCATCTTCGGATCCCATCATTCCAGAAGATATACCACCTCCAGTGGGGGTCATGGTGCATCCAACGACTACTCAGTCAAATGTGCTTCCTTAAACCAGTGAAGCCATTCAAGCAGTACGTGAACTTAAAGCACAGTTTGAAGTTTTAAGGCACAAAGATCAACTCCAGAGGCTAGGGATTAAGCAACCTTACCCTCCTTATTGGAATGATGTACCCTTTCTACCGAAGTTCAAACCACAATCCAT
Organism: Iris pallida; assembly: GCA_029216955.1. NCBI lineage: Eukaryota > Viridiplantae > Streptophyta > Magnoliopsida > Asparagales > Iridaceae > Iris > Iris pallida. The sequence goes on from JANAVB010030819.1 coordinate 503,592, forward strand.
GGTTTTGTTCGATGGAAAAGCATCTCCCAGTCAATATATCAACTACTTTGATATTATGACTGTACATTTGCAAAAAAATGATGCTCTTCTCATTCGAGTGTTCATCGGATGTCTGACGGGTTCAGCTTATGACTGGTATCGTAGCTTACCCGATAACTCTATTTCGTCTTTTGACGAATTCAAAGCAATGTTCCTCTCCCGCTTCTATGAAGGAGGTATGGACATGAACATGTCCTCCTTGATAGAAATCAAACAAAATGAGAAAGAAGATACTCGGACATTCATTGAACGTTTTCGACAGGCTACTCTAAAGATGCCTCCTGGTATGCCAGATTCAGCGCTGATTGACACGTGCAAGATGAATCTGCGACCATCCATCGCTGTCTTCACAGGTTCCTAATTCACAGATTGGATTTCGTTCATCATAGCAGCAGTTTCTGCCGAGACCAATGGTAGGTTGGCTCGCGAACATGGGATGATTTTTGCTTCAGAAGATAAAGGGAAGAAAAATAATCCTGGCAATAATCTCGGCAATCGTAATGTGAAAGAAAAAGATACTCCTATGGCCAATCTTTCCAAGAACAAAATGACATCAAGCAATCAAGAATCTTCCAGGCCAAAGGAAGAATACTCCTTTGACGACAGCGATATCCCAGGGATATTCCAATGTCTGGTGAAAAGTGGTAAACTGCAGATTCCAGAGCCAAAGAGGCCTAATGAGGTGAATCTGACTGACAATCCCAAGTATTGTATCTATCATAGATACATTAATCATCCTACCAGTGCTTGCTATGTCTTGAAAAAGAAGATCCAAGAGCTGATAAATGGTGGCGCCATCGCTTTAACCAATGATGACCATACGGTGACAACCAATATGGTTTCTCTTCAGTTTGGGGATTTTCCTCCACAGCAAGTCCCAGATGGAATTATACCAATTCCAAAGGCGACGATGAAGATTGTGAATATCCCACCTGCCAGGGAAGAAAATACAGAATTGCTGCCTCTCACATTGAAGAATGGTGAAATCATATGGGTACATCCTGACTTAGTGCCTGAACTGGAAAATGAAGGTAAAACTTCAAAATCCAAGAAAGGCAAGAAAGTCAAAACTTGCAACATAATCTCTCATATTATTCCAGATTCTGATGACTTGGATCATCTATGGGACAGCCTCCCTCTGGAAGATAGACTGAAAGGACTAAACATCTGTCCTCCAAGTTTAGCTCCTCCTACTAAGCTCAAGCTTACTCATCAGCAGTGGCTAGCCATGAATAGTATTCCTTTATATCGGGCACAACAAGTCTTTGCTGCTTATGAAAAAGCTCCAATAGGGATTTTTCCTCGTATCCCGAATCCTTCTTCTCCCTTAACTACAGAGACGTCTGTACTTCATTCTCCTGTAGTTGCAGAGATTCATTCCTCGTCCTGCGCTGAAACGCCTGTTCAAAGTCCATTGCCTATTCATTTGTATAGTCAGCAATCTGTTATTCTCATGAAGAAGATGGGTTATGACTTTCAAAAGGCAGAAGGTTTGAACCATGATAAAGGAATCCGTCTTCCTTTACAAATTCAAAATCAGAATTCTACCGCTGGATTGGGTTCTGAAATTCCTCACAAGAAGAAGGTTAAAGGAAAAAAGACTAAATCCTGTAATATGGTACTTTCTTCTCCTGAGTCTGAAGAAAAAACTTTTGCTGGTACAAGATCTGGAAAAGAGTACCATAAAGATTATGAGGGATCCTCCAAAGAAACAGAAGATGTAGTGGAAACACTACCGGTTCAATCTTCCCCTGTTCCTGCTAAACCGTCTGTGGTTGAAAAGGGGAAACAGAAAGCAGTGCGCTTTGATATCCCATTGAAGTCTGCTTCCAGTCAGGGGGGTGACAATGAAGCCTTACAAATTCGATATTCTAGCTCAGTTAGCCAATACTCCGGCTAGATTGTTTATATTTGAACTGCTTCGCCTCTCCAGAGAAAGCAGAGAGACCTTGAGTGAAGCTTTACTTCAAGCAGATTCATGCTTAGCTCAACTCAAGACTCCCGATAATATGCCAGTATCATGTCCACAATGTCATAGCGTGATGGAAGCAATTCCCAACATCATCTTCACACAAGAGGATATGTTATTGAAACACAACAAGCATGATAGACCTCTGTGCTACACTGGATATATCGGATCCACTGAAATTGACAGGATTTACATTGATCCCGGATCCTCAATTAGCATAATTCTTCAGAGTATGCTAAGACCCCTGAGGATTCCTACTAGTGAACTGACGTACACTAGTACCACTATTGTTGGTTTTAACTCTGGCAAGAGTAAGCCACTAGGGAAGATCCGGTTACAGATGCAGATTGGTGATCTCCGATCCATAGTAACTTTCTATGTTATTAACTCGGGTGTATCCTACAATATTCTTCTTGGAAGACCGTGGATTCATGAGCACAATATTGTGCCTTCAACTCTCCACCAATGCTTCAAATATGTGGATTCCCAAGGAGTTGTAAAAACTGAATTTGCTGATATTAATCCTTTCAAGGGTATCGAAGCCTACTTCTCTGATTCAAGGCTTTATAAACAGGAGCATATGAAAGAGATATCAGACATAGCTGAAGAATCATCACCTGAGGATCAGTCTATTAATGAAGATCCGCCAGAGGAACAACCCTTGAAGGTAATCGTCAAGGGACGAATCCAATCTCAACTTTTCAATGATCAACCTTTGATAATCAAGGTTAAAGGAAGAACTCAAACTTCATCGGAGGAATCAATAAAAATTTCTGCTAAGAACCAAGTTCAACCTTTTATGATAAAAGTCAAAGGGCGTACTTCTAGTACGAATGATCCAGAATCACCATTGATCGTCAATATTGATAATTCTACGCAGAAGACGGATGATGGTCCAACATTGACTAATCCGAAGCGTAGCAATCAGACTGTAAATGATGTAAATATTGCTCATCTCTTTGATATCAATGAAGATTTCTTTTTCGAGTATATGGCTGTCAAGTTTATTGAGAGAATGACTTTATCTTCTGATAGTCAAAGTCATCAATATAAAGACAACATAGATCCCTCATATGATGAATCTAGACAGATATTCTCAGTCAATATCGTTCAAACTGATGATGAATCAGAGCCATTTGAGAATGATCCTTGGGCTCAACAGATGGATACTCAATGGGAACTTTGTTTTGAACAGCGACAGCCACCTACAGAGGATGAGGTTATCCAGATCGATGTTGGAAATAGAATTACGCCCAAACCAATATTCATCAGTAAGAATCTTTCTGAAAATAAAAAGAAAGAATTGACAAAACTTATCAAAGATTATATTGACATCTTTGCATGGAGTTATGAGGATATGCCAGGACTAGATCCTAAAGTTGTTACTCATAAACTTAATATTTTGCCTAACGTCAAACCTATAAAACAACAACAACGGCGCTTTAGACCAGATATGATGGATGCAATTGAAGCAGAAGTCAAAAAGCTGATCACTTGTGGTTTCGTTCGTGAAGAACAACACCCTGATTGGGTGGCCAATATCGTTCCTATTATGAAGAAGAACGGAAAAGTCCGAGTTTGTATAGATTACTGAGATCTTAATACAGCGTGTCCAAAGGACGAATTTCCACTTCCTATTACTGATGTCATGATAGACAATACATGCAGTTTTGAACGTATGTCTTTCATGGACGGATTCTCAGGATACAATCAGATCAAGATGCATCCAGAAGATGAGAAGCATATATCTTTTCGAACACCCCTTGGGGTTTTCTGCTATACAGTTATGCCGTTTGGTCTTAAAAATGCCGGTGCCACATATCAACGGGCTATGAGCAATATCTTTCAAGAACATCTACGAAAAATAGTTGAATGCTACGTAGATGACATTGCTGTTAAAAGTCGGTCAAAGAATGATCATATTCAAGACTTGAAGACAGTTTTTGAATTGATGCGTCAACATCAATTGAAAATGAACCCTACTAAATCTTTCTTAGGGGTTTCCAGTGGCAAGTTTTTAGGATTTGTCATTACCTCTCAGGGTATCCATGTTGATCCTAATAAGGTTAAAGCAATTCTTGAAATACGCCCTCCTCGTAATCTGAAAGAACTCCGTGGCTTCCAGGGCCGTATTGCTTATATTAGAAGATTTATATCTAATCTTTCCGAGAGATGTCAACCTTTCTCCCGTCTATTAAAGAAAGGAGTATCTTTCGTCTAGGATGAAGCATGTCAAAATGCCTTCAATGACATTAAACAATATCTTACAAACCCACCTGTTCTGGTACCTCTGGTGATAGAAAGACCATTTCTGCTATACGTTCGAGCCTTGGATCATTCACTTGGCGCTCTTCTGGCACAAAAAAGCGATATGGGTTATGAACAAGCAATATATTATCCGAGCAGAACGATGGTAGGAGCTGAACACAGATATACCCCTGTAGAAAAGGAATGTCTAGCTTTGGTTTTTGCCGTCCAAAAGACAAGGCACTATGTCACTGGACAGACTATTCATGTCATCTCCAGAATAAATTCCATTCGGGTATTGATGAGGAAACCGAGCATTCTTAATTCCAGGTTAGCTACCTGGGCGATGTTGCTCACTCCTTATGACATGGTCTACGTGCCTCAAAAATCAGTAAAGGGCCAAGCATTAGCTGATTTCTTAGCTGCTCATCTTGTACCTGAAACTTCGAAGTTATATGAAGACATTCCAGACGAAGTAGTGATTGCAACATGGCTTTGAAAAATAACATATGGCAATTATATTTTGATGGAGCATCACGAGTGGGACCTAAAGGCAATATTGTCTCTGGGGTAGGAATTGTCTTGGTTTCTCCTGACAAAATGGTTATATACCGTGCCTATTCTCTTAATGAGCCGTGCTCTAACAATGTAGCAGAATATAATGCTCTATTGATTGGTCTCCAAGTAGCAAAACAATTGGATATCGGATTCCTAGAAGCTTATGGAGATTCACAATTGATCGTCAATCAAGTTAGAGGGATGTATGAAGTCAAAAATCCTGATCTCATCCCTTATCATCAGGTGGTAGTCGAGTTGGTCCTTTCATTCAAAGGATTCTTCATTGAATTTGTACCACGTTCTCAGAATGTAGAACCTGACGCTCTTGCCAGCATAGCTGCAGATTTGGCTATCCCGATCCGAAGGCAAAATACAATTACTTTGTTAGATCGAGATTTGTTCTGTGTGAAGAGTAATCTGCATATCGAACAAAGTTATGTTACAGAGGCAAGTTCCCAACAGAAAGATTGGAGAACACCATTTATTGATTATGCAGTTCATGGAATTTTGCCTGAAGATCCTAAAGAAGCTGCATCAATTAAAAGACGATCATTTCGATTCTATTACGATCCGTCTTTACATATGCTATATCGGCGTTCATATGACGGACTCTTGCTGCGTTGTCTTTCAGAAAGCGAAGCCAAACAAACACTGCATGAGGCTCATTATGGTGTCTGTGGTGCCCATCAACCGGGTCCAAAATTGCAAGATCGTATTCGAAGAATGGGGTATTATTGGCCCTCTATGATAGCAGATGCTGTAGACTATGCTCGAAGATGTAAAGTATGCCAGATTCACGCAGACTTTATTCATCAATCTTCTGAATTTCTACATCCTACAGCAGCCTCCTGGCCTTTCGGAGCCTGGGGTATGGACATCATTGGTCCTATTAACCCCCTTCTGTCAAAGGACATCGGTTTATACTAGCTATAACCGATTACTTTTCAAAGTGGGCAGAAGCAGTTCCACTTGTTGAAGTAAAGACATCTAATGTAGTCAGCTTCATTAAACATCATGTCATTTATCATTTCGGGATTCCTCGACGAATAATTCATGACAATGGACCACAGTTTGCCAGCCAGGCATTTTATCGGTTCTGTGACAAGAACCGAATTCAAAATCTGGCTTCTACGGCTTATAATCCGGCTGCTAATGGTTTAGCTGAAGCCTTCAACAAAACGATCATCAAACTTCTCAAAAAGTTTGTCTCTTCTAATAAAAGAGATTGGAATGAGAAGCTTGGAGAATGTTTATGGGCATACCGAACGACAGTCCGGACTCCTACTGGTTTTACACCATTTTTACTGGTTTATGGTTGTGAAGCTGTCCTCCCATTGGAAATCCAGATCCCTTCTCTCCGAATCGCTATTGCTAATGAGCTAACTACAGAGAATAATGATCGCTTACGCCTCCAAGAACTTGAAGGATTGGACGAGAAGCGTCTTCAAGCACAACAGCATATTGAGCTATATCAAGCCCGTATATCTCGAACTTTCAATCGTAAAGTCAAGGAGAGGGTATTTAAAATTGGCGAACTCGTGTTGGCTGTCCGAAGACCAATGGTGATGACTCACAAGAGCAAAGGGAAGTTCCAAGCAAAATGGGAAGGCCCGTATGTGATTGAGTCTGTATTCTCTAATGGTGCTTACCTGTTGTCAAAACCCAATGGAGATCTACTCATGCTACCGATCAATGGCAAATTTCTTAAGAAATACTATGTATAAAAAGAAAAAAAAAGAGACAGGACAAAAATAAAACTTCTTTTATTATTTTTGTTCAAGATAAAAGATTAAGGACGAGGGCCGCTCCCTTCCTTATTGAATACATAGTCAGCCAATGCAGAGAAGGCATCGTTTCCTGAACCCACGAAAAATTGGCAGACAGCCATCCTCAATGCTTCTTCTTCAGGAGTTTTCCCGGGCTCTACTAGGAAAGCAAGAATGTCCTGGGACGACTTGGGCGTAGAAGAACTGTTGCCTACTTCAGTTGGGCTCGTCGCTATTGGCTCGGCGGGGCATGTCTCAGTGACGTCCTCAATGTCCCTAGAGACTTCATTCTTTTGCTGTGCATCCTCAGAAGACATTCTTAATTGAGGAGCAGAAATAGGAATAAAAAGGCTACAGAGAGTTCTCATCTATTTATAGAAGAGGATTATTAATGAACTGGTCTCTGAAATTGAAAACAACTTCTCATTTCCGAAAAGACCCATTCGTTCATATTACTAGGTTCATCCATTTAATTATGGAATTTGAATCGTCCTTTCTGTTCCCAAGAAACACGCTGATTCATCCTCTGTTTCCAAGAAACACGCTGAAACCTCCATCGCCTTAATATTTACGCTCACAACATCTGTCTCCTTAGTCCCCAGCCAACAAGATTTGGTTAAGCTGATTTCTTGTCTCTGGAAAAGAGATTTTATATATACCTTCTATTTTATCAATTGATTAGAAGGTGGGATTTACTATTTATCATGTTTTTATGACCTCTGAATAAATATTAAACCTACTTCCTTTTTCCTATCTATCACTTCTATTTTTGACCTCTGCATAGATATCAATCTAATTTTCTTTTGAGTTCATATATGCTATTATGTCCATATTACCTCTGATAGTATCATATACTCTAAAACAGAAAATAAGATTTCATTTATCTATCATGTCCATATTACATCCAGATAGATACAAATCATTGATCATAGAAGAATCATCATTTCATTCCCATATCATCAAAAAGTCTATTACATTTCTTAGACTTTTCTTTACAATGGAAATTTATTACAAATTTTGGATTTTCATTCTACACCACAACAATAACCTAATAGAGATCTATTTCCTCTTTGATCTTCTTTGGCGGGTTCGTTGTTGGTGGCAGTTCCTGACTGTCTGAGCCCCAGTGGTAACCGGAACAGCAAAAAACAAACTCTGGTCTTATCTCTCAGACGAGAGGAGAACCCCAGAGTAGGGCAGCCCGATGGCGTGTTGCTGCCAATACAACTGGTGGATTAGGGGCAGCATCTCAAAGGAGATAGGAACGTATCCAGCATTGGGATACGATTCCTAGTTCTGCCGTAAAAGGAACTCTACTATCCGATCCCTCGGGGTAGAGTTGACTCCACCGTCCAACTCTCCGTGTATAAAGGCTCTTCCTACCAACGGAGGAAGACCCTTCTATCTCACGAAGAGTTCTGAGTTGTCTGATTTGCGCGTCAAAAGCGCATGAGCTCCCTGATGTCGGTGTCAGAAGAACGCTCTTCACAGTGTCAAAATTACCAATACCAGTTCTGAAAAAGCTCTTCAACCAAGCTTCTACAGAAAACAAAGAAGAAGAAGTGTCATCAAATGCGTATTGAACGCTAACTAAAGACAGTTAGCAGGGTTTTTACGCCAGTGCTTCAAACGAGGCTTTTATGCCAGTGCTTCAGCACGGCTTTTACGCCAGTGCTCCAAACAAGGTTTTTTACGCCAGTGCTTCAGCACGGCTTTTACGCCAGTGCTTCAAATAAGGCTTTTTACGCCAAGTGCTTCAGCACGGTTTTTACACCAGTACTTCAGCAAGGTCTTACGCTCGTAAAATAGCTGTTTTCAAAAAAAACAAAAAATTCGAAGACAGATATTTACTTACGATCGAACTTGCCATTTGAGTCGAAAGGTTTGGCTCTAATGATGGTTGAATCTACGCCTAATGATCGGCCATGCAAAGGAACAACGTTGAAAAGCTCCGCCATCTCTTATTTGAAGAACAACATCGCAGAAAGCTATCTTCAGGAGGATGAGTACGAGAATACATGAAACATTCTCGGCTATTTATAAAAACTGAAGAAGTTATTAAGATGAGTCTATTTCGGGAGAAGATCTTATTTAAAGGATCTTGTAACCATAAGATAGACACCACGTGTTGGTTTGTTTCTTGGGAATCAACAATCACGGAAGCAGTCAACAGAAGTGCATAAACAAATGCGCGTTCATAGATGGGGTTAAAACATCAAATATTTTATTTATAAAGGATGGAAGCGGATCCCCACATATAAAAGTCGCAGTACACAGAATATTATTATTCTTTGGGTTGACAAAGGGATGCACCCAACTCACGCATACTGCGAATCCCAGAGCGACGCATCAGACAAAGGAATGCTTCTGCGTCATCCGGTCCCTCATATGCAGTTGAAGGACCACCATCAATACGACTGAAGACTGCTGGGGTCAGCCCAAAGCACTTTAGAAGATTTTGCGCTCGCTCGTTCTCTATCTCGAGGTTAAGCCTGGCGACCGAGGCACCCCCCACAATTGGCTCTTTCTTTGGTGCCATATCAACTATGAGGATGAATATTAAGAGTAAAGAGTTTGTCCTTATTTATACAAATTAAAATGACTCTTCACATTCCTCATTGGAAACCGCTCACTCGGAAAGATGAAGATACATTTGAAAGTTACGAAGAAGAAAATTTATTGTGACGGTTAAAGTGTTGACCAACATTATTTTTCTCTCTTAAACTTTACGCTGACTGTTGGATATCCCCGCTCTTACGCGGTCGACTGTCGCGTATCCCGAATTTTGCGCTCAGCAAATCTCAACTTTTACGCTTCTGTTCAAAGTGTTTCAAATTTTGGAGACATTTGAAAACTTTGAAGGGGGTCTTGTAAGAGCGTAAAAAGTGCTTCAAAGAGAGAGTCATCTCAGTCATAAGTGGCCCGCTTTACGCCTAACAGAGCGGGGAATTTCTTTACGCCTAAGCAGATTGATCTTTTTACGCTTGGGTCTACACCGGTGATTTTACGCCAAGGACTGAGCAGCCTCTTTCACGCTGGACAAAAGCTATCAAATCTCACATTTAATGCAGACTTTGACATAAAGATATCAATGATGGCATTTACTACAGAATTCAATAGAATTTGTCTCATACAAAGACCATTGTTGTCGTTTATAGAGATCGAGCTACTTTACGCTCACTGAATGGTTTCTTTTACGCACGGGGTTTTACATGAGTCCTTACGCTCATAAGAAACAATGTGTGCGTGAAGTCTATTTGAGCCATTTTACGCTCAAGGTTATTCGATAACCACTTTACGCTGGAAACCTATGACAGAGCTAGTTTACGCTCATCTTTTTACGCCCAATTCGTTCTGGCCAGTTTGGAACGTGGTGTGCCTACATGGTCTTCATGCCACCTATTTCAAAGAACGTGTGTACATGTATCCTATTCTTACTGAAATGATGGGACACGTATCAGCATATACAGAGGATAATTCTGATCGTGGAGGGCAGTTGTTAGCATAAAGATAGATGTTGATGCTCTTTTACGCACGAAAGCCCCAGTCTATAAATAGACTCATTTTTCTCATACAACACACACACACAGAGGGAGAGACAGAAGAGAATACAGAGATCAAAGCTTCGAGATTTTGATTCTCTAGAGCATCCTTCTTCAACTTTTCTTCCAGAACAAAGTGAAGCAAAGCAGGAAAGCATTCGGCCTCGCCATCAGTGCCCAAGTGCGTCGATACCTTTCTGGTGCGTTAGTTCTTCCAAATTGTTCTACTTCAAGCAGTGATCTTCATCATCATCATATGGTCCAAGGAACAAAGTGATCGTTTACGAATCAGACTTTCATAGCAATACTTTCCCAGAATCAAATTAGTACTCCCTGTACTATTCTTCTTGTTTTTGTTTTCAAAAGCCGATTCCTCCAAGGCATTTTGTTAATCGAAACAATGTGCATCGACTACCGGACGCTGAACAATATCACCATCAAGAACAAGTATCCTCTGCCCCGGATCGACGACCTGTTTGATCAACTGAGTGGAGCCAAGGTATTTTCAAAAATAGAGCTCAGATCAGGCTACCACCAAATCAAGGTCAGGAAGGAGGATATTCCCAAGACGGCATTTAACACCAAGTATGGACAGTTTGAATTCTTGGTCATGCCGTTTGGACTGATGAATGCTCCTGCGGTGTTCATGAACCTTACGAACAAGGTTTCCATGAATACCTAGATCAATTGTCGTTGTCTTTATCGATGACGTTCTGATCTATTCAAAGACGGAAGAGGAGCACGAAGAGCACCTCAGGAAAGTTCTGGAAACTTTGAGAAAGGAGAAGCTGTATGATAAGCTTTCCAAGTGTGAATTCTTTCTAGACAAGGTGGATTTTCTTGGCCATATTGTCACAGGAGAAGGAATTTCGGTAGATCCGAAGTAGATAGTCGCTGTTGAGAAGTGGTCTATCCCAAGCTCAGTTGCTGAAATCAGGAGTTTCACGGGCTTGGCTGGCTACTACCGGAAGTTCGTGAAGGGTTTTGCCAGAATTGCTGAGCCGATGACGAAGCTCACTCGGAAGAATGAAGAGTTCATCTGGACGGAAGATTGCCAGGCATCATTCGAGGAGCGGAAGAAGAGACTTACCACTGCACCAATCCTTGCGCTACCCGTAGGAACTGGTGGTTTCTCAATCTACAGTGATGCCTCAGGTAAAGGACTGGATTGCGTTCTTCAACAACATGGAAAAGTGATTGCTTATGCTTCTAGGCAATTACGGACTCATGAGAAGAACTATCCTACATATGATTTGGAGCTTGTGACAGTCATCTTTGTTTTGAAGCTATGGAAGCATTATCTATATGGAGAGAGAGTGGAAATATATACAGACCACAAAAGTCTGAAGTATGTTTTCACTCCGAAGGAGCTGAACATGAGACAAAGAAGATGGCTGGAGCTGATGAAGGATTTTGGCATCGATCTACAGTACCACCCAGGTAAGGCTAATATGGTCGCAGATGCACTTAGTCGATACCCTATGGCGATGTTTTGACCAGGGAGCGGCACCTGCTAAAGGACATCGAGAAGCTTGGACTGGAGATTATACTGCCTGGAAGGAAGGAGCTGGATGCTGATTCATTGTTGATGAAGTTGCAAGTGAGCTCGAGTCTGATGGACAAAATCAAGGAGACGCAGTTTCAAGACGAGACACTTTACAAACTTAGAGATCAAGTGCTGGCAGAAACACTTGAAGGATTCTCAATCGCCAGTGACGGAGCGCTGAAGAATGGTACGAGGCTTTGTATACCAACTGGCAAACTGAGGAACGAGCTGATACAAAAAGCACATCAGTCGCAGTATTCCATACATCCTGGAGTCAACAAAATGTATCGGGATATGCGTACCATTGTTTGGTGGTTTGGAATGAAGAAAGACGTGGCCAGGTATATTGCTAGATGTTTAATTTGTCAATAAGTAAAAGCTAGCAGACAGAGACCAGCAGGACTATTGTAGCCGCTTGACATCCCGAAATAGAAATAGGAGCACATAACAATGGATTTCGTATCGGGACTGCCTCGATCCCAAGGAGGAAAGGATGCCATTTGGGTTATTGTGGACCGACTGACGAAGTCAGCTCACTTTATCCCCTTCAAGGTTGGTCTATCCACCGAGAAGTTGGTAGCACTGTACATGCGGCATATCAACCGGATTCATGGAGTTCCGGTAAGTAGTATTGTGTCTGACAGAGATATTAGATTTACCTTTCACTTTTGGAAGAGTTTACATGACAGTTTGGGAACACAACTGAAGTTCAGCATCGCCTACCATCCCCAGACTGACGGGTAATCAGAGAAGACAATCCAGACGCCTAAAGACATACCGAGATTTTGCGTATTGGAGTTTGGAGGGTCTTGGGAAGATCATTTACACTTGGTAGAGTTCTCTTACGACAACAGTTACCAAGTCAGCATTTGGTATGATTCTATTTGAAACTCTCTATGGACGTTGTTGCCGTACACCACTTGCATGGGACGATGTAGGAGAAAGAGTACTGCTGGGTCCAAAGATGGTGACTGACGCAGTAGAGAAGGCGAATGCAAGCTCAGGATTGCCCAAGACAGACAGAAGCATTGGGTTGATAGTAGTCGCCGACCAGTGAGGTTTGAAGAAGGAGATAGCATTTCTGTTAAGTTTTCTCCTACCAGAGGAACAATCAGTTTTGACGGAGCTGGGGATTGAGGCCAGGTACATCAGGCCATTTGAAGTTTAAGACGAGTCGGAAGTAGCGTACCGGTTAGCTCTACCAGCTAATCTTGAGAGTGTGCACAACGTCTTCTACGTATCACAGCTCAAATGCTACATTCCGGATCCGAGTCACATATTGGACAATTCAGAGCTGAAGATTGGACTCAACCTTTCAGTGCCAGAGAAACCAGTTGCAAGCGTAGTCAGAGGTGGAAAGAAGATCAGATTTTGAGCCATCACATAAACTCCTATTTCTTATCTTTTCGTTCTAAACTTGACTGATGCTGCTAAGTTAGCCTAGTTTTGCAAGCTATCTCTTTATCAAGCTTGATCATGACAATATTTTATTGGGTGCACCCACTAATATATTGTCTAATCAGGACCGGTGCATGATGGTCTGATCAACCTCGTGTACTTTGGTTCGCTTTTGTTTTTTTTTCTGCATGGATGATATCATAAATGAAATTTGTCCCTAAATCGTCTCATCCACGACTGCCTTGAAAATTCTTATTGTTGGACCTAAGTTACGGACGTAGTACCCATACTTGCTTGATTTGGATTTATCCTACCCCTAACCCTGCCTTTAATTTCGAGGACGAAATTTTCTAAGGAGAGAAGATTGTGAAACCCAGTTTTAATGTGAAATATTAGTATTTATATTAATATTATATTTATTATAATTATTAGTATCATTTTGAGTTTTAAAATAAATTTCAAAAATTAAAACATGGATTTTTGAGTACTGACCCAGACCCGAGCCGGACCTGAATTCCCGAACCCAGATCCAGACCCAAATCCTATTTCTTGAATTCTGATTTGTTTTATAAAAAATATATATATATTTCTTTTGAGCTGGTCCAATTTGGACCAGCAACCCACGTTCCTACTCCCCCTCTCTCCTTACTCTTCTTCCCTCACTTTGCTCATCCTAAAATCCCTCACACCCACGTACATCCACCCCACTTCCTTATAACTCCCATTCTCAAAACAACTTTCTCTACACTTAACTCCCACAAACAAACCCACCTCCCCACTACACATCCTCTTCCTTCAGAAGAACAAAACCCAGCACTCCCTCCAAATACTCATTCTTCCTCACAATTTTCCCTCAACCCCATCTCCTTTACTTCCTCTCCCTTACAACTCCCCAGACCCCCTTCCTTCCCGAAACCCCCACCCGCGGATCCGAGCCCCCCAGCGTGCCCTGCCGGCTCCTCTAGCCGTTCGCCGCGCCCCCGCAGCCGCCCCGCCGGCCTCCTCCGCCCGGCGCACCTCCAGCGTCCGACCCCGACGCCTCCAGCGCCCCTTCATCGGCACCCACTTCGCCGACAGTTCCCAGCGTTCAGCGCTGACCCCGCTTTCTCCTGGCTTTTCCGAGTCCAAGCGTGCCCTAGCCGGACTCCAAGTCTGTCTCTTTTCGGTGACCCGCTGTCCCGACGAATTCTCCTGCTGTCCGCGATTATTCTTTCTTTATATCATCTGAGAGCTCTAGCCGAGCAACCCAAGGTATAACCTCTGTCCCGTTCCATTTTCATTATGTCTATGATGAGATTGGTCCCCAATTCCCTCCCGGGAATTCGGTTTTTAGCGACGTCGTAGTTTCGGAACCTTCGGAAAGGTTCTGTTGGTTGTTTTTGCTTTTCCGAAACTTTCGGAAATGGTTTTCTTAATATTTTAGCTTTCGGATATTTCCGGTATTGTGCTGTGATGTTTTAGTTGGATTCGGACTTCCGAATTTGATTCGGGTCGTTTCGAATTAATCTGTGGAATGTTTGTGGTTATTTTTATGAGTATATATTTTGGGATTCCCTGGTTTGGGATTTGCAGGAAAAAGATTGGCATATTTTCCTGTTTTTGGGTTGACCAAAAACAGAGGAGATGCTGCCGGATTTTTCCGTAAATTTAATTATATTTTAAAAATGATTTTAAAATGGATTTCGGAAATATATATTAAATATTTGGATTTTGGACGACGACCGTATCGGTCAATGGGCCCGGCTAAGTGCAAACGAAACTGGCTACACCCGGACGTTGAGACATTAGCCTAGTTGACGATTGGACCATATCTGAGACTCATCAAATATTTATATCTTATTTTATTAGTACTATTTATTTATTCATAATTAAATTATAGGAAGTTTTAGAACTGACGACCATTTTGTCTTATTTTAATTTATGTAAATAAATTGTAATGTGCATAAGCCCAGCTGGTTGTTGGTTCTGTAACTGGTAATTTGGTAGCGTAGGTTTTTGTTATTTGCTGATTTTGCAAGTTTTTATATCATACGCATAAATCTAATAATAGTTATTTTCATATAGAAAATTAATAAAGATTTCTCACAATAAAATCTGCAAGTTTTAATATTTAAACAACGATCATGTATTTCTCACTAAAATAAGAAATTTAGTTTTATATTTATAGTTACTAAAATACAAAGTTTTAATCAAATTAAATTGGTATCGACGAGTTTTCCAAAATACAAAGTTTAAACGATCTTTCTCTCGTTATAAATTCAACGCACCAATACTCGTGTTTTTGTTCGTATTTTGTTAATAAAGAATTAAAATTGATTAGGACACAATTAGAGATTTCAACTAGCATAGTTAGCTTGGTAACCCTGGATTCTGAGTCGAACTTCTCGAATGTAGGATTTCGAGGACGAGTCTAATTCCCATATCGAAGTCTCCAACTTTTCAGTCCAGTTCATTTGAGGCAAGTACATTTTGTGTTAGTTTACAGTTATTTAATAATCGTTTTACTACAAGTTTAAACCACGATGCAACACGAAACTCTTCCTGAGAGCATTGACTGTAACTACTGTAACTACTGTAACTGTTTGGGGACTGGGGGAGTAGTGTAATGAGTATGACCACATCCAAACTACTGTAACCACTATAACTATTAGCTTACCCCTCTTACACACGGGGATAAGCCGAATCGTATCAATAGGATACAACTGTAACAAACCCAAGCCGGTCATATTCATCGCCTATTCAAATCACACAGTTTTACTGTTAGAAAATTGTTCATTTCTAAATTGTTTAAAAGTGCATGATTCTATTATTATTTCAACTGTCAAATTAGCATGAATTGTACTTTGCTCCCTCCTGACTGGAGATACATTTTTTGGGGACTATGAGGATGCTGAGCTGTTATACAACAGCTATTACGACCCAGTTCTGTACCCCATGGTGCTGCCAGAGTCCCCTTTGGAGGACGCAGGACCTGAGGTCGACGAGCCGAACGCCTAGCTAGATTTTCTGTTTCTAGATTTGTTGTTTTTAGAATTTTTGTTGTTTGATTTCAGCTTTTAATTCAGTTCTTTCACTTTCCAGTTGTATTTATTTCAAATGTTTAATAAAGTTCAATTCCCGAATATTGAGTTGTGACAAATATAGATGTTGTTGTTGTGGTTACCTGCTAATGGAACAGCTTACTGCCGCCGTTTCAACAACGGTGCAGGCTGGGCATGATCCTGTTCGACCCAATTATTTGGGATCGGGTCGTGACACCGGGGCCACGCTGCACTCGCCTGGACTGACGGCAAAACAGAGTAAACTCTGTTTCGAGCACTGTCCAGGTAACAACTTCTCATCCCAATTTCTCCTACGACTCTAAATCGTTTTGAGTTTCGTAAAGTTCCATGAAAAGCCAGCATAACCCCCTTCACATCCCCTTGATGGATCCCGACATCGTTCCCTAGATCGGTCAAAAATTCGACACGAAGTTGAGCCCGCATCGTTCGAAAAATAGAGCAACAAGGTTGTTCCAAACCTCGACTTGTAAGCCTAATTACGATCTAAATATTAGGGTTTTTGATGAACTAATTGAAAACAGTAGTTAACAACATAAACGAGAACGCACCGCACCTTCTGGATCATTGTTTCGATAAACGTGTAAAAAGTTATTTGATGTCGAAGTTGGAGAAAAACTGTTTTAAAAATAATACAAAATTTTTAGAATTCTGTCCGTTACGGCGTGCGCCCCGACAAACCGGGCGACGCGGTCGTACGCTATACACATCGAAAGGCGCGTATGGACGTTATCAACGTGCGGGAACTGACGGAACTCAGTTTCGTCATGTGTGCGCGACGAAATCAGTCTGTATCCGTCAAGATACCCTCGTATCACCAATTTGCAAACTTCGTCCTAACTTCGTGTACAGTCATCGATTCGAGAGAAAACTTGCGCTAACAGGTTCGAATCGAAATTTTGGCCTGTGTACCAAGTTTGGTTCGATTCTGAGAAAGTCGAATCGGAATCCCTTTTTGGCGGGCACGACCCACTCAAACGGGCGAATTTGTACACGGCTCATCGGAATCCAAAACTGGACATACCGTTGAGTTCCTCTCCTCAAACTGAAATCGTAGACATGTAGTTTGACGACTTTAGAGACCATAGACTTTGGCACGTATTTCGGTGCAAAGCGGGTACAATGGCGGATATCGTTTTGACCCGAAATTATGACTTTGCCCCTATTCCAGAATTTGACTTTTGGACAGACGTTTCCTAGGTATATCTTTTACACCGAGTGCATTTTTGATGTTTGTTTCAGCGTTCGGAGTTGTTTGGAGATTGTGACGTTTCTTGGCTGACATTGTGATTACTTGGACTTGCCACTTTGCACCATCAGGCAAGATACCTTGCCACCCTACTCTGTGATTATTATATTTCTTATTTTCAGTTGTTATTTTCAGCATTTTATTTCTTGATATTTAAACTGTGCGTCCAAGTCACACTTGGGTGCAAGCGACTCTATCGGTCGTTTACCTCCTCTTATTTATTTCTCTTGCATTGACTTAGTCTAGTGACCACCCATTGATATTAAGGTATTGGTATATCTCATACGGCTTTGACACTTATTGTATCACGTGATGTGAGTCACATGTAGGACACGTACCCGCATAGTCAGCTGGCCACCGATACGTATGGAGCGTACGACGGATAGGAGTAACTGCCAATAGTATTGCATGTTAGAAGACTTGGCGGTTACTAGAGGTTCATATTAGTCATGGAGATGATGATAGTAGGCATTGGGTGGGAAGAACAATACCTGACGTATGGGCTTCTTTGCACTTCCCTGATTACCTGTGCGCTCCTCCGGAGACGTAGGCTCCAGGCGCCCTCTGACGTTTCCCAGAGCGTTATGGACGTAGCCCTTGCACATGGTGCCCTCTGAAGCTTCCAGAGCGTTATGGACGTAGGCTCCTGGTGCCCTCTATGGGAACTATGCCGATCCCATTTATAGCCAGGGCTCATGCGTCGAAGGATTTTATCTCAACTACATATTCACAGTAGAATGGTCAGGGACCTGATTGCATGCATACCTTTTTCTTTTATTATATTATCACAGTTTATATGGCATGGTGTTTTCTTGTATCTTGTAATGTCCCATGAGGACCTGGTTATCTCTCCAGGTTTAGACGATTTTCCACAGGAGTACGAAGAGGCATTGGAGCTATCCTACATTGATGACGAGGCAGTCTTTACTGATGTCTAGTCTATTCTTTATTTGAGACATTAGTGGACATATTTTTACATCTTATTTCTTTCTATTTGTGGAGGTTGGACTCCGATCTTGTGAGACTATTTTTCATACCTGTTTGGAGTGAGTATGTTCACCCGGCTATCTTTTAATACTTTTACTTATTTATTTGGACTCTATTATCTTCTGTATTGAGCTGTGATGAGATTAGATTATATATTGCTGGCCTGTGGTTATTTTATTTACAGCTTATGTGCATATTTGAGGATTCCATATATTGGAGTATTCTTCGTATATGTGCAGCTGGCATGTTCACGTGCTTGGTCCTATGTATTTTGGGACTGGGACGTTACATATTTTTGTGGTAGCCCATGCAGGTCAACGTTAATATTGTTGGGTTACATGACTGTGTCCAACAAAGCCTGCATATAGGAATAGGAATATCTCATCCAGAACTACTACTACCTCTTGACTTCCAATCTTTTCGAAACTTCCTTGATTATTCGATTTACTTCATATCTAATCTTCCTAATATCAACTTATCTTCTTCGTTCCATGAGTATGCATTTAAGAAGCGGACACACTTCTGCCTTGGCCCTCACATCCGGTGAAGAGGCTACTTCGGAGGGACAGAATTCTTCCATGACTCCATTAATACCATACCAGCCAGGACAGTCGCAGCCTACTACGACACCGCCGATGGAGTATCCAGAGATCGCAGTACCCCCAGGCAGCCAAGCTGGACAGACCACTACCATGCCACCGGAAGAGAATGTACCACTGCCTCCACCTCCACCATTCCCTCAGCAATTTCCCCCACAGTCGGGACCTCAGATGCCTCCACCACCGACTGATGGGAGCCCTACTACTCAGTTTATGTATGACATGATGCATGCTCAGTGGCAGCAGACTGAGCTGATGAGACAGACGATGATGGCAGCTATGGCTAGACCTCCACCACCACCTCCAGCACCAGTACTAGCACCGGCTCTGCATCCTTATGAAGGCTCTATCAAAAATTTCACAGATATGAACCCTAAGCCTTTTAGAGGAACGGAGAAGCCACTAGAGGTGTCATAGTGGCTTATTAGTACCGAGAAGCTACTGAAGGCATCCCAGTTGCCAGCTCGAGATTGGATGACAGCGGTGGACCTACTATTGGAAGATAATACTCACCACTGGTGGAAGGCGGAAGAGAGACGACTAGGCACTGGGATCACTTGGAAGCAGTTCTATGATGCATTTTATGAGAGGTTCTTCCCTATTCATGTTCGAGACGGTCTCTATGACCAGTTCCTTCATTTGAAATAGGGGAATATGACAGTTGATGAGTATGACTCAGAGTTCAATTGCCTGAGTCGATTTGGTACGGGATTGATTCCAACAGAGTTAGAGAAGGCAAGGAGATTTCACCAGGGGCTTGCTCCAGAGCTCAAGTCTTATACGACTACCCAGTCTCGAGTCTCTCATTCAGCCGTCTTGGAAGAAGCTCGTGCTCAGGAGATTCTTCGCAAGGAGCAGCAGCAGACATCGAGGCGCCATACCCCAGCAGTTAAACCAGCCCGAGCTACTCAGAATGGACCTATTAGGAGGGCCACAGGACAGTTCCAGCAAAGCCCTCACCTTATCTGAAGCCCGTTTGCCATTACTGCAGAAAGCAAGGACATCTCCAGAATGACTGCAGGATTCGCCTTGGATTTTGCTTGAGATGTGGATCCAATCAGCACATGCTCAAGGACTGTCCGGAGCAACAAACGATAGTACAAGCTCGGTAGAACCCGAGTTCCACAGCCCTAGCTCTTCCAGCACCACGGCCCGTAGCAAGAGCACCTCGTCCACCATTGCCTCCCCAAGGCGTACAGTACAACAAGGCCAGAGCTCAGGGCCCAGGACAGAATTATGGGCAGGTATTCTCCCTTGCTGTGGAAGATATAGAGACAGAGGCCGAGGTTATAGCAGGTATGGTTCTAGTTGCATCTTTTTATGCTATTATATTATTTGATACTGGAGCCAACATTCATTTATAGCCACTAGTTTTTCCACTAGACACAGCATTCCCATCACACCCTTAGCTAAAAATGTTAAACTCCTCACTGGAGGAGGAGTTGTACCTGTTAGTGGTGTTTGTAGACGTTCTCTTATAGTGATAAGTGGCAGAGAGATGATGGCATGACTTCTTGTATTCCCTATGCCAACATTTGATATGGTACTTGGAATGGACTAGTTGAGCCAGCATTTCGCTCTCATAGACTGCCATAAAAGCAGTATTATCTTTAGACCACCGAATACGGCAGAGTTTGAGTTCACCAAAGAAGACGGAGAGAGTTGTGATACACCCACATCGGGGACTCATATGATGATGCATGACACCCCTCAGCACCCTATTATCACCGAGTTCGAGGATGTACTCCCCGAGGAATTGCCAGGACTACCACCTGACCGAGATATTGAGTTTTTTATTGAGCTTATTCCCAGAGCCGAGCCTATTTCATCTCGAGTATATCGTCTGGCACCCAAGGAGTTGGTGGAGACGAAGACGCAGATTGATGACTTATTGGAGAAGGGATTTATTCGTGCTAGTGCGTCACCATGGAGAGCACCCGTTCTTTTTGTACCTAAGAAAGATGGGACAGTGCGCATGTGCATCGACTACAGAGCATTGAATGTAGTGACGGTGAAGAACAAGTATCCCTTGCCGCGTATAGATGATCTATTCGATCAACTGAGTGGAGCAAAAGTATTCTCCAAGATTGACTTACGATCAGGCTATCACCAATTGAAGGTTCGGAAGGAAGACATTGCAAAGACGGCCTTTCGATCGAGGTATGACACTACGAGTTCTTGGTCATGCCTTTCAGTTTGACCAATGCTCCCGCAGTCTTCATGAATTTAATGAACAAGATCTTTCACCAGTACTTGGACAAATTTGTAGTAGTCTTTATAGATGATATCTTGATTTACTCCAAGAGTCAAGAGGAGCATGAGCAGCATCTACGGATAGTTTTGGAAACGTTAAGGAATGAGCGACTTTTCACGAAGCTTAGCAAGTGTGATTTCTTTCTCAAGGAGGTATCATTTCTTAGTCATATTGTTATGGGTGATGGTATATCAGTGGACCCAGAGAAGATCACAGCAGTCAAATCATGGCCCGTTCCCATATCAGCTTCTGAGGTGAGAAGTTTTCTCGGACTTGCGGGTTACTACCGACGGTTCGTAGAAGATTTCTCTCGAATAGCGGGGCCTATGACTCGATTGACTTGCAAGGATCAGGAGTTTATATGGACAGACGAGTGTCAAGCTGTATTTGACGAATTGAAGAAGCGATTGACCACAGCACCGATCTTGACACTACCATCGGGCCCGGGAGGATTTGTGATCTACAGTGACGCATCCGAGAAGGGATTAGGATGTGTATTGTTGCAACACGGGCGTGTAGTAGCATATGCATCGCAACTGTTTAGAGTGCATGAGAAGAATTATCCGACCCACGATCTAGAGCTCGCAGCGGTTATCTTTGCTTTGAAGCTATGGAGACACTACTTGCACGACGAGAAGGTTGATATCTATACTGATCATAAGAGCCTCAAGTACGTGTTCACACAGAAAGAGTTGAATATACGACAACGACATTGGTTGGAGTTGATGAAGGATTATGAGATCGAGCTTCATTATCATCCGGGCAAGGCTAATGTCGTGGCAGACGCATTAAGCCGTAAGCCCCTGGCACACTTTTTTACTACGCAGAAGGAGTTGATTAGAGACTTGGAGCAGCTTAGTATTGAGGTAGTATTACCTGGAGCCGATGGTGTATTAGCCAACCTCCAAGTACAATCATCATTGGTAGAGCGCATCAAGGCAACATTGCCTAATGATGCTAGATTTCGACGGCTCAGAGAAAGGACTGAAGCGGGAGAGCAGACGGGATTGAGGATCCACCCCGATAGGACATTACGATGTGGTGATCGCATTTATGTTCCCAATGGAGAGCTACGACAGGAGCTGATGGCAGAGGCTCACGGTTTGACTTACTCTATTCATCCCGGAGGAACCAAGATGTATCGTGACTTACGAGAGTATTATTGGTGGCACGGAATGAAGTGAGAGATAGCTCGTTTTGTTGCCAAGTGCTTGGTATGTCAACAAGTGAAAGCGGAGCACCAGAGGACGGCCGAATTATTGTAGCCGCTACCCAT
This sequence comes from Iris pallida, assembly GCA_029216955.1. NCBI lineage: Eukaryota > Viridiplantae > Streptophyta > Magnoliopsida > Asparagales > Iridaceae > Iris > Iris pallida. The sequence goes on from JANAVB010030819.1 coordinate 526,081, forward strand.
TCCCGAGTGGTAGTGGGAGCATATTACTATAGATTCTGTCACGGGTTTTCCTCGGAGTCCTAGGGGACTGACGCAGTGTGGGTGATTGTGGATAGACTCACCAAGTCAGCCCATTTCTTACCTTTTAGAGTAGGCCAGTCGACAGAGGTATTGGCAGAGATGTATATGGAGCAGATTGTGAGATTGCACGGTGTGCCTGTTAGTATTGTGTCGGACCGCGACTCGAGATTTACCTCACATTTTTGGAGGAGTATGCAAGAGAGTTTGGGCACCCGATTGAAGTTTAGCACGGCATACCATCCACAGACAGACGGCCAGTCGGAGTGTACCATTCAGACGTTAGAGGATATGTTAAGAGCGTGCATGCTTGATTTTGGCGGTTCATGGGAGGACCATCTTCATCTTGTTGAGTTTTCCTACAACAATAGCTATCAAGCGAGCATTCAGATGGCTACGTTTGAGGCATTGTATGGTAGGAAGTGCCGGTCTCCTGTTTGTTGGACCGACATAGGAGAGCGACAACTATTGGGTCCCGAGTTGGTCTTGATCACAGTGGAGACAGCGAAGAAGATACAGGGCCACTTGCGAGTAGCACAGGATCGTCAGAAGCAGTGGACAGATAATCGTCGTCGACCCTTAGAGTTCAAAGAGGGTGACCATGTGTTCTTGAAGATATCCCCCACTAGTGGCACGATTTGATTCGAAGGACGTGGCAAGTTGAGTCTAAGGTACATCGGGCCTTTCGATGTCTTGGAACGTGTTGGAGAGGTTGCCTATAGATTGGCCTTGCCACCGTCGCTAGAGGGAGTGCATGACGTATTCCACGTATCTCAGCTGAGGAGGTACGTGGCGGACAGTAATCATGTGCTTGATCACTCCGAGATCACAGTTGGAACGAGTTTGTCGTACGAAGAGCAACCAGTAGGTATCCTCGATCGCCGAGTGAAGGTGTTGCGGAATCAATCTATTCCATTGGTTCGCGTGGCATGGAAGCATCACTCGCCAGGGGAGTCTACTTGGGAGCGCGAGGACGACATCCGAAATCGCTTGCCGCATTTGTTCGAAAATGAAGGTATGTCTTGCAGTTAAGCTCTTAAATTTCTAACAATTCCCTTGCATTGCATTCTATCCCCCGACCTTAGTTTAATTTTGAAGACGAATTTTTTTTTAAGTTGGGTAGAATGTAAACCCCCATAATTTATAACTGATTTTTTTTCTATAAATTAATTAATTATTTTGTTATATATTTCATTAGTTACGAATTTATTTGCTACTAGCTTATTAGTATAATTAATATATGTGTGTATATATTATATGTGTGCATGTTAGTATTACTAGCAAATAAGGAATAATAGAATCTAGGATTTTAGGAATTTATCAGTAAATTTTGAAGAATTTTTGCATGATTAATATATATATATATATATATATATATATATATATATATATATATATATATATAAATATATATATATATTTGTTATAAAAAAAAGGAAAAAGAAGTGAATGGCGGGCCAGCCTCGGTTTGCTCAGCGTCTGAGTTCTAATGCAAAAAAAAAGTAAAGGGGAGGGGACCAGCCCACGTGGGACCGGTCCACCTCAGCCGACCCCCCTAAAGCAAGATTTAGCAGCAGTATAGCTGCATGGGTTAAGCAACTCGAGCCCTTTGTATTCATATTCGGATTAAAAGAAGCGACGGTAGCAGTATAAGAACTGCTCCGCGAACCGAACCCTAAACCCCCAAAATTTCATCTCCAACCTGAAGCCCCTCGACCTCGAAGACCCTCCCCCAATCGACTGCACAGCCTAGTCGCCATTGGCGATCACCGGAGCCACGCCGCACTCGCCTGGACTAACGGCAAAACAGAGTAAACTCTGTTTCGAGCACTGTCTAGGTAACAACTTCTCATCCTGATTTCTCCTACGACTCTAGATCGTTTTAAGTTTCGTAAAGTTCCATGAAAAGCCAGTATAACCCCCTTCACATCCCCTTGATGGATCCCGACACCGTTCCCTAGATCGGCCAAAAATTCAACACGAAGTTGAGCCCGTATCGCTCGAAAAAAGAGCAACAAGGCTGTTCCAAACCTCGACTTGTAAGCCTAATTACGACCTAAATATTAGGGTTTTTGATGAACTAATTGAAAATAGTAGTTAACAACATAAACGAGAACGTAACGCACCTTCTGGATTATTGTTTCGATAAACGTATAAAAAGTTATTTGATGTCGAAGTTGGAGAAAAACTGTTTTGAAAATAATACAAAATTTTAGAATTCTGTCCGATACGGCGTGCGCCCCGACAAACTGGGCGACGTGGTCGCACACTATACGCATTGAAAGGCGCGTATGGACGTTGTCGACGTGTGGAAATTGACAGAACTCAGTTTCATCGTGTGTGCGCGACGAAATCAGTCCGTATCCGTCAAGATACCCCTGTATCACCAATTTGTAAACTTCGTCCTAACTTCGTGTACAGTCGTCGATTCGAGACGAAACTTACGCCAATAGTCCGAATCAAAATTTTGGTCCTGTGTGCCAAGTTTGATTCGATTCTGAGAAAGTCGAATCGGAATCCCTTTTTGGCGGGCCCGCGACCCAGTCAAACGGGCAAATTTGTACACGGCTCATCGGAATCCAAAACTGGACATACCGTTGAGTTTCTCTCCTTAAACTGAAATCGTAGACATGTAGTTTGACGACTTTATAGACCATAGACTTTGGCACGCGTTTCGGTGCAAAGCGGATCCAACGGCGGACATCGTTTTGACCCAAAATTATAATTTTGCCCCTGTTCCAGAATTTAACATTTGGACAGGCATTTCCTAGGTATATCTTTTACACCGAGTGCATTTTTTATGTTTGTTTTAGCGTCCGAAGTTGTTTAGAGATTGTGACGTTTCTTGGCTGACATTGTGATTACTTGGACTTGCCACTTTGCACCATCAGACAAGATACCTTGCCACCCTACTCTGTGATTATTATATCTCTTATTTTTAGTTGTTATTTTCAGCATTTTGTTTCTTGATATTTAAACTGTACGTCTAAGTCACACTTGGGTGCAAGCGACTCTATCGGTCGTTTACCTCGCCTTATTTATTTCTCTTGCATTGACTTAGTCTAGTGACCACCCATTGATGTTGAGGTATTGGTATATCTCATACGGCCTTGACACTTGTTGTATCACGTGATATGAGTCACATGTAGGACACATACCCGCGTAGTCGACTGGCCACCGATACGTATAGAACGTGCGACGGATAGGAGTAACTACCAAAGTATTGCATGTTAGAAGACTTGGCGGTTACTAGAGGTTCATATCAGTCATGGAGATGATGATACTAGGCATTGGGTGGGGAGAATAATACCTAACGTATGGGCTTCTTTGCACTTTCCTGATTACCTGTGCGCTCCTCCGGAGACGTAGGCTTCAGGCGCCCTGTGACGTTTCCCAGAGCATTATGGACGTAGCCCTTGCACATGATGCCCTCTGACGCTTCCAGAGCTTTATGGACGTTGGCCCCTGGTGCCCTCTATGGGAACTATGTCGATCTCACTTACAGCCAGGGCTCATGCGTCGAAGGATTGTATCTCAACTGCATATTCATAGTAGAATGGTCAGGGACCCGATTGCATGCATACCTTTTTCTTTTATTATATTATCACAGTTTATATGGTATGGTGTTTTCTTGTATCTTGCTGCGTCCCCTGAGGACCTGGTTATCTCTCCAGGTTTAGACGATTTTCCACAGGAGTACGGAGCGGCGTTGGAGCTATCCTACATTGATGATGAGGCAGTCTTTACTGATGTCTAGTCTATTCTTTATTTGAGACATTAGTGGACATATTTTTACATCTCATTTCTTTCTATTTGCGGAGGTTGGACTCCGATCTTGTGAGACTATTTTTTATAGCTGTTTGGAGTGAGTATGTTCACCCAGCTATCTTTTGATACTTTTACTTATTTATTTGGACTCTATTATCTTCTGTGTTGAGCTGTGATGAGATTAGATTACATAATGCTGGCCTGTGCTTATTTTATTTACAGCTTATCATGTGCATATTTAAAGATTCCATATATTGGAGTATTCTTCGTATATGTGCAGCTGGCATGTTCACGTGCTTGGTCCTATGTATTTTGGGACTGGGGCATTACACAAATAACTGATTTTCTCGAAGGGTCTGAAGCACGGTCTGTAGATGCTCCGTATATTGCTGTCTATTCTTTGAGTAGACGAGTATATCGTCGATAAAGACTACTACGAACTTGTCGAGGAATGGTCGGAACACCCGATTCATCAAATCGATGAAAGCAGCAGGGGCGTTCGTTAGGCCGAACGGCATTACCAGAAATTTGTAATAGCCGTATCGAGTACGAAAGTCAGACTTTGGCACATCGTCCGTCTTGATCTTGAGTTGATGGTAACCCGAATGTAGATCAATTTTAGAGAACACCGTGGCTCCTTGCAGCTGATCAAACAGATCGTCTATACGGGGCATGGGATATTTGTTCCGGATGGTAGCTTTATTAAGCTCGTGGTAGTTGATACAAAGACGCATTGAGCCATCCATTTTCTTGATAAACGGCACGGGCGGTCCCCATGGCGAGATGCTGGGTCGAATGAATCCCTTTTCGAGCAACTCTTGCAACCGTACTTTGAGTTCTTTAAGCTCTGTAGGGGCCATTCTGTACGGGGCTTTCGAGATCGGACGGGTATCGGAGAATGTATCGATAGTGAACTCAATCTCTCGATCGGGTGGCATGCCGGGCAGTTCGTCCGGGAACACATCTGGGAATTCTGCCACAACATTGGTCTAATCCGCGTTTACCCCATCCTGTTACATGTCTCGAACGAACACTATATAGCCTTCGCACCCGGAATGCAGCATCTGTCGAACAGATATTACGGAGATCACCATACAGGTCGGCGACACCTCACCACACGAGTAGCAGAATTCAGGCATTCCAGGTATACGGAATGTGACCCTCTTTTCAGCACAGTCTATGGTTGCGTTGCACGGACCGAGCCAATCCATCCCCAGAATGATGTTGTAGTCCTTAATATCTAGAACTATCGCATCAAGACTGATCTTTTGACCACCTATACAGATGATTCCGTCTCCGCAAACTAAATTTGTAGGTAGTGGCATGCCCGACAGTTCGTTAACAGTAAGATCGAAGCCCAGCGGTGTCAGAGAAAATTTGTGCTCGACGGTGAAGTCCGTCGATATAAAACTATGTGTGAGTGTCTATATATATATATTTTTTTCATGTGAGTGTGTTTGTGAGTGTCTATATATTCATGTGTGTGTGTGAGTGTGTATATATATATATATATATATATATATATATATATATATATATATATATATATATATATATATATATATTTCATGTGAGTGTGTGTGTCTATATATATATATATATATATATATATATATATATATATATATATATATATATATATAGACACACACACTCACATGAAATATATACAGTAGAAACTCTATAAATTAATACTCGATTATTTAATAAACTCTCTAAGATAATATTTTTGGCCGGTCCCGACTCGGGGATAGGGTGCTAAATTAATAATTCGCTAAAATTATAAGATAATACATTTTTGATAATTTCTTCAGACCCCATATAAAATATAAATTAATAATTCCTTATATATAGCATATTACATGAATGATTTATGAAGGTTTCTTGAAAAATGACTCAAGAATTGAAGGTTTCTTGAAAATATTTTTAATGTCCATAAAGTGATACACTGAACACAAGAAGCATAATAAGGTGGGAGATTGAAGGTTTCTTTCAAATTGGGCCCTTCATTTGATATACACATGCATTGTATACAATAATTAAGTGGAAGCTTGAAAGGTGTTTGTAAACTACGTAAGTAGTTTACTATAAATTAATAAAATATTAATTAATATATAAATTAATAATTATTAATTTATCGATTAATTAATAACTCTTTTAATTAATAAATTTTGGTGGTCCCAAGTGTATTATTTTATAGAGTTTCTACTCTATATATATATATATATATATATATATATATATATATATATATATATATATATATATATATATATATATATATATATTTCATGTGAGTGTGTGTGTCTATATATATATATATATATATATATATATATATATATATATATATGTAGGTGTGTCCATATATATATGTATCTATATGTGTGTGTGTGTGTTTGTGTGTGTGTGTATAGATATAGGTATCCATGTGTGTGTGTATATATATATATATATATATATATATATATATATATATATATATATATATATATATATATATATATATATATATATTTTTATATATATATATATATATGTAGATATGTGTGTGTGTGTGTGTGTGTGTGTGTGTGTGTGTGTGTGTATATAGATATGTATGTGTGAGAGTTTAGAGAGGAAGAGAGTTAAGAGTTTAGAGAGTGAGAGGAGGAGAGTTTAGAGAGGAAGGGAAGATAGAAGAGTGGGATAGGGAGGGAGTGAAGGGGGCTGCAAGTGGCAGCCAACCCCCCCAATGGCTGTCCCAAACAGGGACAGCAGCCCTGTATTTGGGGGCCCTGCTGTGGGCAGGAGCCCCCACAAACTGCAGCAGCAGCATACTAAGTAGTAGTAGCAGCAGCATTAGGCAGCAGTAGCAGCCCAAAAAAACAGCCCCCCATGACCCCCTTTTACCCTCCTATATATATACCAATATATACCTATATATACCTACATATATACTCCTATATATAACCATATATACCCCCCCCCCAAAATGGCCTATGAGTGGGTATGTGGAGTGAGATTAGAGTGAGTTAGAATTTGTGGGTTAGAGTTTAGCTATGGAGAGAAGTAGAAAATAGTTGGATAGTGAGTGGGAGGGTAAATTTAGAATACTAGTGTCGAAACGTATCCTACAATGATATGGGACTTAGATATGTGAAAGAGAGTTTTTGGGTAGACTCCTAAGTTAGAATCGAGGATTCGATTGAGGTTAGGAGAATGGTATCTAATGATACCATTGAGTATCCTAAGATACTCAAGGTAAAGGGTGAGTTAAACAACATGGACCGTAAGATGGACTGGATGTCCACCTTACCTTGGAAACTTGGTAGGTAATGTTAGTATAGGTTAGTATCCTACTACCCTAGGAAGCCGGGAGTGAAACTCCTAAGGAAAAGCTACTTGGCCTTAGTATTAGAGTGGAAATGGTAAACGGGATAAGTTGGAATAATATCCATTTCACCACATATGGGTTTAATACCTTAAGATATAGCTATAACTAGGATTTTTATGGTTGGTAATGGTTAGGAATAGTAGACTTGGACTAGTTTTGACCTTGGTTGACCACGATTGACTATTTTTGACCAAAAGTCAACCGAAAGTCAACCGTAGCCTAAAATTGACTAGAACTTGACCAAACTTGACCAGTTGACCCAAAGTCAACTGTTAGTCAACGTTAGTCAAGTTTGACCTAAAGTTGACCTAGAGTTGACCTAGGGTTGACCAAAGTTGACCAGTTGACCAAAAGTTAACTGTAAGTCAACTGTTGACTTAAATCGACCTAGTTTAATTTTGTTTGACTTGCATTGACCCAGTTTGACTTGTTAGGCCTAATATGACTTAGATTGACCCTGTACAATCTAGTTTGACCTTGTTTGACCTAGATTGACTTAGTTTGACGTGTTTTGACCTAGTTTGACTCAGTATGACTTAATTTCACTTCCAAACCATTATGTCGATACAATATTCCATCTATAGGTCCTCGAGGCACTGTTCTTGGACTCAGTCGACTTATCCATCACATTACAGGCGAGTACATTCTCTGATAACTTTTTTAATTTACGATAATTGTTATAATTCATGTAATTAGTGTAGATATGCTTGTTCTCGACACTTTGGTCACACGGATTGGTATTTCTGGATCCCGACATGAGATGTTATTCCTTGTTATCTTGGTATATCTTGTGCAAGCCCCCTTGTAGTTCTTGTGCAGTATATGGACATCGATTTCTCGAGAAGACTTGCTCCCTTCTCGCAGAATCCTGTGTCGTAACGTCTCTTGTTTGGATCCACTCTACCAGTAGGGGACGGGGGAGTATTAGTGTAGATATGTGGTCAAAGCCTATTGTGTACCCATTGTGCATTGATTGATTGTGAGTGTTGATCATACACCCCACGTATGGTTAGCCAGGCCTGTTACTATTGTACAATGTTCCAAGCCGGCCACATATTGTAGCTAGTACTCACACACCTAGATAGATGATTCCTGATTCTTGTACATGCCATGATCAGTTTTGCTTACCTTGTTCTAGCTCTAGATTTACAGCTTAGCATGCCATGATACTCACATGTACATTCCATGATTTCTTGTATATACTCTATATTTACAGTCTTATAGCTTTTGTCATATCTTATGAACTGTCGTTAGTTGATTGTACTCGTTCCATCCTGACTGGATATGTTGACAAAATATTACAGATGACGGTGAGGAGGATTGTTGTACCTACTATGGCCTGGTTGACGTAGTGGGCTTAGACTTGGAGACCTTGGTTCAGCAGGGATTAGCTCCGTCCGACGAGCCTCTAGCTTAGTTTAGTTATAGTAGATATTTTGGACTGGACCTTGTCTCCAGCTTGCTACTTATGTTATGATATTATATTTAGGATTGTATAACCATATTACTTTGTGTCTCTCTCTCTCGTTGTTGAGCTGGATATTGCACTTGTGATTATATCTATCTGGTTTTTGTGCTATAATTCTTCCTTCTAGATTGTGATTGAGTTTATCAGTACTTCATATTATATACCTCCGTGCGGAGATGACAGGTTATTATATACTGTTTGTTAGCTAGCATACCTACAACGTTCTACTCTATTTTTACGGTGTAGGCTGGGCGCTGTCACGCACTTGTGCTCCTACCTAGGGTGCGGGTCGTGACACGTTTTTAGTGGTGGTCCATGCAGGTCGAAAGTCGCAATTAGTGCAATGTCGTAGTGGCGCTCGACTTAGAGTGTTGTTAAGCCTGCGGTACGTATCTAGGATAGGCTATAGGCTAAGTTACTCAATCACAAACTAGGAAAACTTCCACTTGCTGATCTTTTAACTGTCCTTTTTTATATTGATTTTTGCATTCTAACTGTCCTCCTTGATATAATATTTCATGTGCCATATTGATTTCCTTCCTTTATTCTATCTTCAGGATGGTGCAGACCAGGTCCCGGCATCCTGAGTCCACAGACATGGAGAGGTCTGCTATGACTCGCAGACCTGATCCAGACACTCCTGTTGCAGTCGGGGTGTCGGCAGCAGCTCTTGGGGGCGCTCCTCCGCCAGTTTCGAGGACTGACCCCGGGGTAGCTATGACTATTCCGGCCGCAGTACCAGTGGTTGATATGGGCACTCTTCCTCCTCCTACACAGCAGATTTCTCCGCCAGTTGCAGACGTACTTTGTAACTCCACCTTTTTGAAAAATAATAATAATAATAATAGGTGTATGAAGTTTTAACTTAATTAGAATTTTGTTGCCTTAATATTTGAGATGGGTATTAAATACAAATGGGTCTTTTGAAACCTGTTCAGCCAATGGGCTTAAACCTATCTAACCAATTAGTTTTGGACTTGGTCTTTTTGTTGAACCCTAATCCCATTAGTTAGCCCATTTGTTTAAACCTTTAGTTAGACTTTTAATTGAAGACTGAACCAGCAGCCACCTTTCTTTGTTTTCCATTCTTGTATTTATATACATATTCATCAGGGGAGAAGAGTTACTGTAATGAATTTGAAATCCACTTTTTTCCACCTCCCCTAACAGAATTGTCAGAAGGTGGTTTCGCGCCAAAGGAGGGTTGGCCTCATTCCTATGCTACTCACCCCAGCCGACCCTATTTAATCTTCCCTCCCCCATTCTATTTCTAAACCCATCCTCTCCATTCTTCTGAATCAAAACAATTCCTGTGAAGGGAAGCAATGGCGGCCATGGCAAGTTTTCGAGGGAACGAGAGGACATTGAGTTGATCCATCCTTCTTCATCAGATCAATAACAAGACTGGTGAGTAGTTCCAGATCTAATTTTTGATTGATTGGAAATTAGTGATTCAACCTTTTCTTTGAAGATCAGTCGATTATTCAACCATTCTTCCTCATGGATTAGGATTTGCAGATCGAGGAATCGTTGATCAATTGATCAACTCCTTGTCTTCATCACCATCAATTTAGGTGAGTTTTGTTAATCAATCCTTGTTCGATCATCCATCCTGTCGTTCTTTTTGTGGTGTGATTCCTGTAATATGGTTAATTTTCGGAGTTATGTTTTAATTTGAATTTCAAAATTATTTCAGTTTGATCCAGTGTGAGCAGGGCACTCAGTGGTATCAGCTGAGATCAGATCAGCTTTCCATTCTCCAGGTAACCTAGTTTGACCTATCCCTTCTAAATTGTAGGAATATTATCTGGAATTTCACTCTATTTTGGTATTGTTAGTAACCAGGAACATTTTAGTTTAAACCTTTAATCTATGGCAAGAGGTGATCTAGATTATATGTCTGATGTGGGCTAGGCAGACTGAATGTGAGGCGGGATGATTAATTAGGTACTTTTTCTATTTTTTCAAATGGTTGTATTAAGATCAAGAAATGTAACAGTAAGCACTTTAATGCCAGATTTTATGAATGAACAAGTTTGGCCTTTGGGTGGAAGTCCTAGTAGAGGACTGACAGTTAAATAAAATCCTTAGTATCAGTATTTTGGCTATTTTGAAATCATAATAGATTGCAGATATTACTAAGAGGCAGCAGGAAGTCTACGGGGCTGTTAGTGTAAAACTTTTGGGTTACTAAACTGCTGTGGCAAGTGCAGGTTATATCAGTTGGGGCTATTTAGGTTATGGTGAGTTTGTGTTAGCTAGATTGATTCTTTGAACACTGTATAGATCACAGGGAGGGTTGAAATCAGCTCCTATTTAGGAATTGATGTAACAGTTTTGCCATTTCAACTGAACCTGGCATGGTACTGGATACCATGGGATTGGTATATATGTCACACTTGAGACTGTTCGACTGAGCCAATGCTTGGACTGTGTTGTCCAGCATTCTCTACTAACTTGGATGGCTTGGGTTGGTGTTTGGACTTATGGATTACAGAGACACTCATGGGTATGCCTAGGAAATTCCTGGGCAAATTCCTGAATGTTGAGCTGAAATACCATAGTGGATAGGGAGTTGTTAGAGAGAACTGAGTCAACTGATTGATAACAGTCCTGTTTTATGACTGAGGTAGATTCCTAAGTAAAGGGTTGGGACTATTGAACCAATGCTCTGTTTATTCAGGAAGTTCCAGTTGCAAGGAAGGAGTTTAGGATAGTAGTTGATTATACAGGAATTTAGACTGGTGCATACCAGTTGATGTTGAATTATCCAAATCCTAGTTAGGACTGAGTGTTACCTGAGGTAAAGGATCTCCCAGGACTGATACATAATGGTATGGATATAGGACTGAGGCACACAGGAATGAGGGGACTGATATAAACAGTGTTGCCTCTATCACATTGTTGTCCTGCTTCCTATACCAGTATATTGAAGTAGTTCATGTCTTTCCTTAACAAGGAGTGGTCCTTATAACCTATATGTGTAAGTTAGGATGAATTATCTTTGTTTAGAACTTGTATTTGCTATAACCTGAGGGTTGATATACAAATGCATTGGCTTGAGGAGCTGGCAGGAAATATTTGAGATATAGATCAGATATCAGGGATTTGTTAAACACGTGTGTAATTCTTTTGATTAAAGCCTGAGATTAGGGTCTGGTTCTTCAAAGCCTAGGATTAACTCACAGGTCATTTAAAGACTAGGTTGAATGATAGGAGGTTAAATCTGAGATTTAGGACTAGTGGGTGGACTGAAATCATTGTTCAGTAGACTAATAGTTGTTTCCATTAAACTGTGGACTGTCGAGAGCTAGTATTGTAGATTGAAGAGTTTTGATTAATGCTTTAATCTATAAGAGTATATTATTATATAAATCATATCTCTAGTGTAAATTAGTATTTATTAACCAACTTGTACACATCATTACCAATTACAGGAGGATATCTAGCTCTTTTGCCTACTTGTACTTTCCTGGGGCAAGGCAAGTACACTCTACGGTCTTGTGCATTTCATTATATATCCTGTGCTTTCTTGATTGATACATTGCAACACGTCATGTACTTTCTGGTGCTCATGTTCCTTGTTCTTATTACTTGTACCTGGGGTGGGGAAATATACTATCTATGTGACCAATCCCAAAGAAACAATTCAGGTGTGTTTAGCTTAGTCCCCGCATCGTGCACGCGGGTCCTAAGTCGTACCATTAATGTGCTTTCATGTGCTTACCCTAGCCGGTCACATACTTAGTTATATTTCAAATATAGTACACACATGTTCAGGAGATATACCTTGTACTTATTTCCTGTGATTCCATGATATCATGTTCTTTCAGGTGCTTACATATCATGTTCTTTCATGTTCTTACATACCATGTTCTTTCATGTACTTTACATACTGTTTCTTTCATGTACTTATTCACATGTTCTTTCCTGTACTTTTCATGTTTCCTCGTACTTTCATATCATGATGTCTTGTTTATTACCTAGAATTGTACTTGCTCCGCTCCTGAATAGGATATGTTGCAGGTGAGTTGGAGGCCTTGTGCGACACTTACTATGGTCAGGATACTGCTTTCCTTGCTGAGCCAGCTGGAGCTTCTTGTGACCTAGAGGCTGCAGAAGCCTAGTGCTTCTCTTAGTTTTTCCCTATTATTTTCTATGTATTGAGACTAGCAGACTTCTTTCATTTGTTTAATGTAATAATTCTGAGTTGTACTTTACTCTGGTTGGGACACATTTATATAGATGCTGTGATTTCATTCATGTTCATATTTATCTGGTTAGTTTTCCTAGATTGGTACAGCTTACTTTGTTGTGTCTAACAACAAAGGCTAGGCGTGTCCGACTCGTATCCGGTTATTCGGGAGCGGGTCGTGACATATTTTTAGTGGTGGCCCATGCAGGTCTATCCTAATGGTACCTAGGTATTAGAGTACTATTGGGGGACTTGATTACACTAGGGAAACTTGATCACAGCATAGGAAAAATTGGGAAATAAGGGTATATCAGGTATATTGATATTCTACAAAAACTTGTTGTATTTAGGTCTAGGTTATTTTAACAGTTTTTTGTTTTACAGATAGTTCAAAAGCACGCGACACCGGGACAGTCGACCCACCTACACTTGAAGGTTTCGAGCTTCCACTACCTTCTATCACCCTACTATCCCCATGGGTAGTACATAGTTGACGGAGACGTTTGAAGAGTCCCTTGACAACCAGAGGGAGCATGCCAGACACCGAACGCATATCTTGTACCGAGGAGCATATCGAGAACCCGAGGCCGCCACTGAAGATCATCTAAGTCTTGAGGATCCGACTCCTCTGAAGATTGAAGTCATCAACCGGGAGATCCAACTCGTAGCACATACAACAAGACGAAAAACTGAAGCTCGGGAGGAACATGAAGACTTATGATAAAGATAGCAACTACTGTGGATCCGTAAAGCATTGCCACACTAAGACATCGTTTCTTCAGTCACCTCATCAGAGACAGATTCAGGCCCACATTCACTGGATGAAGGATTGCCCTGCAAGTCGCAGATCACAATGATCGAGGAGCATCAGGATCTCAGCAGTCAGCAGCCAGCAACCAAATATTTCTGTCATAGTCCCTACACTTCACTTACCTCAGCGGGAGATCTAGATTTAGATCCAGTCAATGATCATTTGCATTTTCTGCCACAGCTCAGGACACCACTACGACGAATGCCGCAAAAGACGGAGGCTACGTTTGTACTGTGGATCGCCTACTCACCAAGTCAAAGATTGTCCGGAGACCGTTGATCGCACTGCCCGAGAACAAGCACGAGGAGCACCAGGACTGCAGCAGAAGGACCCGCCTCTCCAGATTCAGCAGCTATATGGAGCATTACCGCATGGACCAGTCTACGTCAGGACAGTGAAGAAGATTGAAGTGATTCCAGTCCCGGAGAAAATATTGAAGATAGATTGAAGACAGAAGATTTCTTTTGCATGGTTAGGAAAACCATGTATCTTGATTAGCAACCTAGTTTTTTTTAAATTTCTTTTAGCATCTAGACCATTTCTTGGAACTTCTTATTTTCTATTTTGGAATCATGGTTGGTATTCGAAACTTAACTCGAGATATTGTTTCCTATTCGTTGATTGGTACTCCTCCAATCCATTCTTCGTAACCTTGCTCTTTTCGAGATTCTACTCAGGAATTTTGTTTCCTATTCAGGACTAGTTACAATTTATAAATTTTATTTTCTTTCTGAAGTTCAATTTGGGGACTGTTGGAATTTGATTTTATTCAATACTTGTTTCTATTCACCATTCAAGACATCGTTTGAAAAACTTCGATTTCGACCTGTTTCCTATGTGAGATTTTGTTTCCTACGTGGCTTATTTTCTACTTAGAAATTATTCCGTTCACAACTTTGCTTCGATCTTGTTTCCTATTTAAGGTATCGCTTGTTTTATGGATATTGTTTTACTCACCCATTGATTCTTTTTCCTACTCGTAACTTGATTCCATTCGAGATTTTAAGATCCTGTTTCCTATTTCGAGACTTTGTTTTGTTCGTGATTTTATCTCCCATCCAAGATTTACCAGACTTTGAATTTTAGTTCCTACTCGCGACTCGTTGAGACCATGTTCCCTATTCAAAATCTTGTTTCCTCGTTGAGATTTTTCTATTCGAAAATTTGTTCCTTATTCACGACTTTGTTAATACTTGATTTTCTATTGGAGAATTCGTTTTCAATTCAATTTTTTGCTCGAGATTTTATTGTTATTCAAAATTTTATTGAAACTCGTTTCCAGTACGGGATTTTATTTCTTATTTTTGAAACTTGTCTCCTATCTGATACCTTGCTTCAGTTCATCCTTCGAGACTCTGTTATCCCTTCGGGATAATGTCCCATATATGGAATCTTGTTACCATTCCAGATATCAGTTGATGTTCCGTCATAATTTGGAACTTCGTCCTGTCCAAAATTTTAAATCTCCCTGGCTGTCCTTTTGTACTCACCGATTGGATCCCTTGTCATTTTTAGTACCTAATAAACTCATGTATTCTAACAGTCAGGTAACTTCACCATTTCTGTGACTTGGACTATTGAAATTCATTTGAATTCCTTGAAACTCTTTTGAAATTCCTAGGGATAAATTCGAGAGGCTATTCGATGACATACTATGGCATGACAATTGCGCGCTGCAGCCATTAGCTGGATTATGGAGGCTAAGGGTTCACTGCAGCCAGTAGCACACTGGCGAGGCAGGAACTCTAAGTTGAAGTGATTTCAGACACCCATAGGTTTTCGAGTATTGTCGAGACTTGTCATATTCTTCATATCTTGATCTCTTGGGTTGTTTCGTCAATAATTGTTGGAAAATGGATAAGTTAATAGAGTATTCGGAGACATATTGTTATTTGAGTCACGGAGCCGAAAGTCCACTGCAGTCAGATACATACTGGCGGGGTAGGGATTCTAAGCAAAGTGATTTCAGATACCAACATGTTCTTGGATATTCTGGAGACTATATTTCCTTTTCATATGATTATTGGTTTTCGAGAATCACAAATCCTTGCACGTTCACCCTAATTTGATACTAATATCTCCTGAGTATTTCGTACGTTCCTCAAATCAACCCTTGCTAATTACCTTCTAGTATTGTATCGTTAGATCATTGATTTCCTCAAATTATACATTGTCAGATTTTGATTCCATACTTTGTTTGTGTCTTGTCTAAATTTTGATCTTAAATCATGTCTGTCTGACCATGATTTTCCTATCTTGTGCTAGCCACCTGTGTTAAACTATCAATTTTTGATCGTAATTAATAGTTTGTGTCTTCATGAATTTGCTCCTCTAAGATGTAATTGAACTTCATTCCATTTGTGCCTATTTAATTCTTGATCATTGTTAGATCGTATTATTTCAATTTCTTGTGTGTAATTATCGTATTTGATCTCAAGGCTCAGGGCGTCTCAGAGATTGCACAGGATCGGTAGAAGCACTGGACATGCAGCAGCAGATGGCCACTGGAGTTCGCGTTGGAGATAGAGTATTCATAAAGATCTCACCGACTAGGGGCGTCATCAGATTCGGCAGAGGCGGGAAGCTCAGTCCGAGATTCATCGGACCTTTCGACGTGACGGCACGGATTGGCGAGGTGGCGTATCGACTAGCACTTCCAGCTAGCTTGGAGGGAGTGCACGACGTCTTTCACGTGTCCCAGCTTTGATGCTATATTCCGGACCCGAGCCATGTAGTGGACTATTCGGAGCTAGAGGTGGGTCCGAGATTGACCTACGAAGAGCAGCCGGTGGAGATCTTCGATCGGAGAGAGAAGCGCTTGCAGAACCAGATTATTCCTCTCGTTCGCGTCATGTGGAGACACCACTCTCCGGGAGAGTCCACATGGGAGCGTGAGGATGAGATGCGAGAGCGCTACCCTAGATGGTTTTCGTGATTGTATTTTTGCTTTTTGATTTTCAATTTTCAATAAATATTTTGGGTGTTTCGTGAATCAATTTGAATTATTTCTGAATTTCGAGGGCAAAATTTTTCAAGGGGAAGAGATTTGTAACTCTACCTTTTTGAAAAATAATAATAATAATAATAAGAGTATGAAGTTTTAACTTAATTAGAATTTTGTTGCCTTAATATTTGAGATGGGTATTAAATACATATGGGTCTTTTGAAACCTGTTCAGCCAATGGGCTTAAACCTATCTAACCAATTAGTTTTGGACTTGGTCTTTTTGTTGAACCCTAAGCCCAGTAGTTAGCCCATTTGTTTAAACCTTTAGTTAGACTTTTAATTGAAGACTGAACCAGCAGCCACCTTTCTTTGTTTTCCATTCTTGCATTTATATACATATTCATCAGGGGAGAAGAGTTACTGTAACGAATTTGAAATCCACTTTTTTCCACCTCCCCTAACAGAATTGTCAGAAGGTGGTTTCGCGCCAAAGGGGGGTTGGCCTCATTCCTACGCTACTCACCCCAGCCGACCCTATTTAATCTTCCCTCCCCCATTCTATTTCTAAACCCATCCTCTCCATTCTTCTGAATCAAAACAATTCCTGTGAAGGGAAGCAATGGCGGCCATGGCAAGTTTTCGAGGGAACGAGAGGACATTTAGTTGATCCATCCTTCTTTATCAGATCAATAACAAGACTGGTGAGTAGTTCCAGATCTAATTTTCGATTGATTAGAAATTAGTGATTCAACCTTTTCTTTGAAGATCATTCGATTATTCAACCATTCTTCCACATGGATCAGGATCTGCAGATCGAGGAATCGTTGATCAATTGATCAACTCCTTGTCTTCATCACCATCAATTTAGGTGAGTTTTGTTAATCAATCCTTGTTCGATCATCCATCCTGTCGTTCCCTTTGTGGTGTGATTCCTGTGATATGGTTAATTTTGGGAGTTATGTTTTAATTTGAATTTCAAAATTATTTCAGTTTGATCCAGTGTGAGCAGGGCACTCAGTGGTATCAGCTGAGATCAGATCAGCTTTCCATTCTCCAGGTAACCTAGTTTGACCTATCCCTTCTAAATTGTAGGAATATGATATAGAATTTCATTCTGTTTTGGTATTGTTAGTAACCAGGAACATTTTAGTTTAAACCTTTAATCTATGGCAAGAGGTGATCTAGATTATATGTCTGATGTGGGCTAGGCAGACTGAATGTGAGGTGGGATGATTAATTAGGTACTTTCTCTATTTTTTTCAAATGGTTGTATTAAGATCAGGAAATGTAACAGGAAGCACTTTAATGCCAGATTTTATGAATGAACAAGTTTGGCCTTTGGGTGGAAGTCCTAGTAGAGGACTGACAGTTAACTAAAATCCTTAGTATCAGTATTTTGGCTATTTTGAAATCATGATAGATTGCAGATATTACTAAGAGGCAGCAGGAAGTCTACGGGGCTGTTAGTGTAAAACTTTTGGGTTACTAAACTGCTGTGGCAAGTGCAGGTTATATCAGTTGGGGCTATTTAGGTTATGGTGAGTTTGTGTTAGCTAGATTGATTCTTTGAACACTGTATAGATCACAGGGAGGGTTGAAATCAGCTCCTATTTAGGAATTGATGTAACAGTTTTGCCATTTCAACTGAACCTGGCATGGTACTTGTCACGCCCCAGAACCAGAATACTGGAGAGCGGGGACAGACATAGCCAGCTACGTATATTGAAGTGCAACCCACCTTGCTATACGGTCACGGCTGTCTAGATACATGAGGGTTTAACTACAAGCTAGCAGTCTCTTAAGGTCATGAACAAGCCTATGGTCTCAATCACAAGCAAGTAAGTAAGAGTTAGAAGATGTATGATCATTAAATATACAATAGTAAGGCGTTCCAAACATTACATATTCAGCTGATCATGAAGCTAGTCATTACAAAATATCAGGACTAGCAAGAGTTTAGTCATACATGATCAACCCTAGGATCCGTCAATCATGTTACAGCCCGTAGGCAGACAGTAAATAAGTGCAATCGAGCTAAACAGGTGCTCGTCGGCTAAACGCCTCAAAAGAATATGTTTACAATAAAGTGGAAGATCAAAAATAAACCCACTCGTTGCCAGGGTTCCGTCTAGTGGCCACCATCTGGCTGAAAGGTCGGTAGATCCTCTGGAGTTGCTCCGAAATCTGGCCATACAAAACCAGCTGGGTCAGACCCCAAAAAGAGCAAGTACCACAAATGAGGCTTCACTTAGGAACTAAAACCAGCAATTAACACAATTGAAAGTAATAAATAGTAAAACTGGATAAAATATAACATCACGAGGATATACGGTAAGATAACCATGGGACCATTCAGATAACCAGGTTACAATCCTTAAACCAAACAAGGACCGGGATTGTAACCCTTCATCTGAACCGAACTTGGTTTCTTCCATTTATCAGCAGGGTAATGTAAGAAAATCAGGACATGTAACAATTTATACAGGATCAAGGATAGACAGATTATTCGTATTCAATCAATCACGACCACGCAATGAGTACGGCTTGATACTTTAACTAACTAGGGTTATCACAGGCCTAGTTACTAGCAAGATGCAATGAGATTATTCCACAGCCACAAGCCCTGCAGATCATCCAGGTTACCCGGGTTGAAAGATTAAGGTTGAATTCAGGTGGGTACATCATCCAGGAAACGCATGTACCCTTAGGTAGCTTGAAGGGTGCAACACATGACAGTGTGCTGGAAATGTGCCCTACTCGACGGCAGGCTACAGATCCCAAGGCGCGCCCAGGTAACGGAATTGCCTGTAGCTGGGAAATCTCTTCATGACTACTGTGTAATTCTAGTTGTTAACCTTAGTCCATTTTAGTAGGTACTCCTGACCGTGGTACTCAGGAGTCCCATCCTAAACATGATGCAAGACAGGACTGGTTTATTTGTACAAGCACAATCGCCCACGGTGTCCATGTTATTTATACAGGTCATGTCATGTCAGGTAGCCATTGCAACAGCTGTTCAAGATATATCATGTCAGGTTATCATATCAAATGTACTAGTCAGGAGTGCGCCACGACGGGCCACTATCATGTCAGGCTCAATTATCATGTCCAAACATATCAAGTAAATTCGTGAGTATCAAGTCCATGACAAAAAGGCATAAAATATCTAATAAAATATTAATACACAGGGCTATAGGAGAGCCATGCGGCTAAGGCATATGCGGCCAGGAATGATCTCATGCGGCTGGAAGAGAACAGCCCATGCGGCTGAATAGGTTCAGGCCATGCGGCTAAAAGGGAGAGGCTTATGCGGTCAAAGGGGTATCGGTAATATGCGGCTCGGAGATCCAGTCAGTCATGCGGCTGAGAAAGGCAAGGCATATGCGGTCAGGAGGATAGGAAACTCATGCGGCTGGCGGGGGATGGGTCTATACGGATGGCTGACCAATCAGGTACATACGGCCGGGGAGGAGAAACCCATGCGGCTGCGGGGAGCAATGACTATGCGGTCAAGGGAGGCAAACCCATGCGGCTAGAAGACTGCGGTCTATGCGTCTCGCGAGTGTTGAGTTCATGCGGCTCAGGGTTGCTGGAAATCTATGCGGCTAGGAAGGACTGGGCCTCAGTCATGCGGTTAAGTAAGAAGGACTTCATGCGGCTAGAAGGAATACTTGCCGCATGAACTTGTCATGCGGTCAAGTCAAGGCAATAGTGCATGCGGTTGGAACTGACTTGTCGCATGAATGTTCATGCGGTCAAGTGCTACTATGCGGCTCGGGACTGTGCTACTTCTCCAAATTTTCGAGAAGAAGTACAACATAAGCCATGGCTTCCAAGTTGCATAACTCTATCATCCGGAGCCCAAATCCGAACTTCCATAGGTCAAAATGGGGTAGAACAAAATACTCTACAACATAGAACCATAAAAACTTGGAAATAACAAGATTAAGTAGATCAAAACCCAAGAAATCCAAAAATAATGCTATTATAGATCTACAAGAATCTAGCCATGGAAAGTGAAAATGCCAAGTTCTAAAGTAAGTTAAAATGCTGTAAAGAAGATAATGGAGCAATAAAATTGGAGTTCCTCCATGGAGCAAGTTGTACTTGCCTAGACCTCTCTCTTCCTCTCTCTGGTAGGTAAAGATTTAATGGTGGGGAAGAAGAAGATATTAATGAAGAGAGAGAAGGAGAAAGGGTTAATAAATACTAAAGGTGGTAGGTAGGGGGTTCACCCTTGGTTCATAATGAACCAAGGCAACCGAGCCAAGCCGAACCAACCCAAGAAATAAACCAAGCCATGAAAAAAAGCCAAGCAAGAAATCATGCAATGCAAGATAAAATACGTACACGTATTCCAAATACGTAATTCGAACCACAGGCATTACAGTACTGGATACCATGGGATTGGTATATATGTCACACTTGAGACTGTTCGACTGAGCCAATGCTTCGACTGTGTTGTCCAGCATTCTCTACTAACTTGGATTGCTTGGGTTGGTGTTTGGACTTATGGATTACAGAGACACTCATGGGTATGCCTAGGAAATTCCTGGGCAAATTTCTGAATGTTGAGCAGAAATACCATAGTGGATAGGGAGTTGTTAGAGAGAACTGAGTCAACTGATTGATAACAGTCCTGTTTTAAGACTGAGGTAGATTCCTAAGTAAAGGGTTGGGACCATTGAACCAATGCTCTGTTTATTCAGGAAGTTCCAGTTGCAATGAGGGAGTTTAGGATAGTAGTTGATTATACAGGAATTTAGACTGGTACATACCAGTTGATGTTGAATTATCCAAATCCTGGTTAGGACTGAGTGTTACCTGAGATAAAGGATCTTCCAGGACTGATACATAATGGTATGGACATAGGACTGAGACACACAGGAATGAGGGGACTAATATAAACAGTGTTGCCTCTATCACATTGTTGTCCTGCTTCCTATACCAGTATATTGAAGTAGTTCATGTCTTTCCTTAACAAGGAGTGGTCCTTATAACCTATATGTGTAAGTTAGGATGAATTATCTTTGTTTAGAACTTGTATCTGCTATAACCTGAGGGTTGATATACAAATGCATTGGCTTGAGGAGCTGGCAGGAAATATTTGAGGTATAGGTCAGATATCAGGGATTTGTTAAACACCTGTGTAATTCTTTTGATTAAAGCCTGAGATTAGGGTCTGGTTCTTCAAAGCCTAGGATTAACTCACAGGTCATTTAAAGACTAGGTTGAATGATAGAAGGTTAAATCTGAGATTTAGGACTAGTGGGTGGACTGAAATCATTGTTCAGTAGACTAATAGTTGTTTCCATTAAACTGTGGACTGTCAAGAGCTAGTATTGTAGATTGAAGAGTTTTGATTAATGCTTTAATCTATAAGAGTAGATTATTATATAAATCATATCTCTAGTGTAAATTAGTATTTATTAACAACTTGTACCCATCATTACCAATTATAGAAGGATATCTAGCTCTTTTGCCTACTTGTACTTTCCTGGAGCAAGGCAAGTACACTCTACGGTCTTGTAAATTTCATTATATATCCTGTGCTTTCTTGATTGACACATTGCAACACGTCATGTACTTTCTGGTGCTCATGTTCCTTGTTCTTATTACTTGTACCTGGGGTGGGGAAATATACTATCTATGTGACCAATCCCAAAGAAACAATTCAGGTGTGTTTAGCTTAGTCCCCGCATCGTGCACGCGGGTCCTAAGTCGTACCATTCATGTGCTTTCATGTGCTTACCCTAGCCGGTCACATACTTAGTTATATTTCAAATATAGTACACACATGTTCAGGAGATATACCTTGTACTTATTTCCTGTGATTCCATGATATCATGTTCTTTCAGGTGCTTACATATCATGTTCTTTCATGTTCTTACATACCATGTTCTTTCATGTACTTTACACACTGTTTCTTTCATGTACTTATTCACATATTCTTTTCTGTACTTTCCATGTTTCCTCGTACTTTCATATCATGATGTCTTGTTCATTACCTAGAATTGTACCTGCTCCGCTCCTGAATAGGATATGTTGCAGGTGAGTTGGAGGCCTTGTGCGACACTTACTATGGTCAGGATACTGCTTTCCTTGCTGAGCCAGCTGGAGCTGCTTGTGACATAGAGGCTGTAGGAGCGTAAAAAGTGCTTCACAGAAAGAGTCAAAGTGATAGATTATTTCACTCAAAATTGATCCCCTTTACGCCACAGAGAGGCTAGTCTCTTTATGCTCAAGTCAAGGCTAATTACTTTTACGCCTAAAAGCAGCCAGGGTCAAGACAATGGTTTTTTACGCCCAGGACAAGCTAGCCACTGGACAAAGCTGTCAAGTCTCGCATTTAATGCAAACTCTGACATGGAGATATTAATGATGGCATATATCACAGAATTCAAAGGGATTTATTTTTACACAGAGACCAATGTTGTCGTTTTGTGTGTGGATTGAGCTACTTTACGCTCACACTATGGCTTCTTTTACGCATGAAGATTATACGAGCCTTTACGCTCAACAGTTGACGTGTGCGTAAAGTTTATTTGAGCTACTTTTACGCTCAAGGTTATTTAACAACCATTTTACGCGGGAAGTCTATGTCAGGGCTATTTTTTGCCTAATCTACTGCTTTACGCTCAGAGTACATTGGGGCTATTTTTATGCCCTATTCTCCTCCACCAGTTTGGAACGTAGTTTGCCTACGTGGCTTTCATGCCATTCTTCTCGAAGAACGTGTGTACATGTATCCTATTCTTACTGAAATGATGGGACACGTGTCAACATGTGCAGAGATGGCTTCAGTCGTGGGTGGCAATTGTTAGCGTAAAGATGGAACTTTTGCTGAGTTTTTACGCACAAAAGCCCAAGTCTATAAATAGACTTATTTTTTTTACAAGACACCCACACACAGAGACAGGAGAGAATACAGAGATCAGAACTTAGAGATTTTGATTCTCCAGAGCATTCTTCTTCAACCTTTCTTTCAGAACAGAGTGAAGCAAAGCAGGAAAGCATTCGGCCTCGCCATCAGTGCCCAAGTACGTCGATACCTTTCTGGTGACTTAGTTCTTCCAGTTGTTCTACTTTAAGCAGTGTTCTTTATCACCATCATATGGTCCAAGGAACAAAGTGATCATTTACGAATCAGACTTCCATAGCAATACTTTTCCAGAATCAAATTTGTACTTCTTGTACTTTTTCTTATTTTATTTTCAAAAGGCCAATTTCCTTTTTGGCATATTTTGTTAGGTGAAACACTAGAGGCTGCAGAAGCCTAGTGCTTCTCTTAGTTTTTCCCTATTATTTTCCATGTATTGAGACTAGCAGACTTCTTTCATTTGTTGAATGTAATAATTCTGAGTTGTACTTTACTCTGGTTGGGACACATTTATATAGATGCTGTGATTTCATTCATGTTCATATTTATCTGGTTAGTTTTCCTAGATTGGTACAGCTTACTTTATTGTGTCTAACAACAAAGGCTGGGCGTGTCCGACTCGTATCCGGTTATTCGGGAGTGGGTCGTGACATACTTCCACCTCCACCTCCTCTGCCTACAGACATGGGGCAGATGCTTGCTTTTTTTCAGCAGATGCTGGAGACTCAGAGAGCCCAGGCTGAGGCTCAGCAGAGGCAGACAGACGCGATGCATCAGGGCATGGAGGATGCCCATCAGTTGGCCCTTGAAGCCATGGAGAAGAGGGCTCTACATTATGGGGCGCGTCCGAGGTACGGAGATATTCAGGACTTCAAAAATCTAGGGCCCCGTGACTTTAGCGGGACCGAGGGTGTGGTCTATGCTGATGATTGGCTCGAGGATATCGAGCGACAGATGAGGGCCTCCCGCCTCGCAGACGACCTGAAGGTCGAGGCGGTAGGTTTGCAGTTGTTAGACATTGCACGCACCTGGTTTAGGAACGAGCCAGCCCTTACTGGGGAGGGCCATACTTGGGCCAAGTTCAAGCCTCCCTTCAAGGAGAAGTTCTTCTGCCCTACGGACAAGATCGACCTGGAGAGGCAGTTCCAGGATCTGCAGCAGGACAGTTTGTCTGTGGAGGAGTACGCCACAGAGTTCGGCCGTCTGAGCCGATATATGGAGTACATGGTTCGTGACCCGAAGATCAGGGCGAGCCGTTTCAGAGAGGGGCTGATCTGGGATATCAAGATCCTTATTCCCTCCTTTTATGAGACTTATACCCAGATCTATGCAGAGGCCCGCAAGGTAGAGCGGGAGTGGGGCTTGAAGCCCAAGAAGGATCATGATCTTTTCTCGGGGGCTACTAGCAGCGCGGGGGCTTCTAAGCGCCCTCAGCTTCAGAATCGTTCTTTCCAGCATCACTAGCCGTAGGTTCAGGCCAGAGCACCGGTTCAGCAGGTACAGCACACTCAGCAGAGGCAGGCATAACATGGGGCTTTTTACAACTTCTGTAAGAAGCTTGGTCATACTTGGGAGGTTTGCCGGAAGAGGCTAGGAGTGTGTCTCTTTTGCGACGGCGCAGGCCATCAGTTGAGGGAGTGTCCAGTGAACCCTCGTGTTACTGGTACAGCTCAGAGGGCGCCAGCGAGAGTACCTGCAGTGCAGCCGAGGGTTCCACTTCCGACCCAGCAGCAGCGGTTTGTACAGCACCACCAGCAGCAGGGTGTTCAGGGCAGGGCTTTTGCTCTTGCAACCGAGGAGATCGAGCCAGTTGCAGATGTTGTGGCAGGTTCGGTTCTTCTTGATTCTTTTTCAGCCTTAGCATTGTTTGATTCAGGTGCCACGCACTGTTTTGTGTCAGTTTTTTTTGTACTTAGACACAATATTATTGCTGAATATCTGGGTAGGACTTGCAAGATTATGACCGGGGGAGGTATTATCCTGGTTAATAATATTTACAAGGGGCGGAGAGTTACTCTGGGAGGCCGGGATTTGAGCGCGTGCTTGCTCGTAATGCCACTTCCGAGCTACGATGTGGTACTCGGTATGGACTGGTTGAGCAGGCACCATGCTAGTATAGATTGTAGAGCAGGCACAGTGTTGTTTAGTCCGCCAGAGAGCCAGAGTTTTAGTTTGTCAGAGGAGCAGCGGAGCCGGAAGATGGATTCTGTGGAGCCTTGTTGGCGGGGTAGGAGTTGCCGTATCCATTTATTCCAGAGTTCTTGGATGTCTTCTCCGAGGAATTACCGGGTATGCCGCCGAACAGAGATGTTGAGTTCTCGATAGACTTGATGTCGGGCGCTGAGCCTATTTCTCTGCATGTCTATCGAGTCAACAACAGCGAGTTGGCAGAGCTGAAGAAGCAAGTCGACGAGCTGCAGGACAAGGGCTTTATTAGATCCAGTTCTTCGCCTTCGGGCATGCCAGTCCTGTTTGTCCCGAAGAAGGACGGTACGATACGGATGTGTATCGACTACCGAGCGCTCAACAACCTCACTATCAAGAACAGGTATTCTTTGCCCAGGATTGATGACTTGTTTGATTAGTTGAGCGGCGCGAGGGTGTTCTTGAAGATAGACTTACGATCTGTGTCACGCCCCAGTACCGAAATACGGGGACGGACGTCGGCCAGCTACACCGTATAAGGTACGAATACGCTATACGATGATGACGGCTGTCAAGTCTTGCTGGATATCCTAGCACGCAATCAATCTATGGCCTAAATCCGATCTCATATCCACAGGCAATAATCAATAAAATAAATACAAGAGAGATAATCATATGAAAAGTAGGAAATACTCATATGATAATCAGAGAGCCTATAATAAGAAATAATGTATGTAGGTCCTAAAAAATCAAGTTGCACCCATCAACAAAGCCATAAAAATCAAAAAGTTCATCCTTCAAATGAACTGCGCAGAAGACAGATTGTGCACCATCTCGATTGCGCAGGCTGAATTGTGCACTCATTCAAGTACGCAAGCTGATGTGGCCTTGTCATCATTATCTGACAGAGAATCAGATCTTATGACAACGGACAGCACGAAGAACGAGGAAACTGTTCATTTATCGTGCAGCACAGCGCTCGAGGACAGCTGTACATGCAGCGCAATCTGCCAGACTCTCTGCAGCGCAGTCCATTCCAGCGCAATCTGAAGCCAGCGCAATTCATGCAGCGCACTTCATCAAGACAACTGACAAATATACACGTGGCCTTCATACCATCAATTACTCACTACGTGGCAACCGTCTGTACACGATCATACGCATTTCAATCAAATGATGCCATGTGTCCAACACAGTTGGCCCACGATCAAGTAACTGCCAGCACAGTCTGATGCTGTGCAATCTAGTGCATGCGCAATCTATCCTGCGCAGTTCAGAATAACTAAAAGTTAGTTATTTCTAGAACTCTATAAATAGAGTTTCAAGTCTTCATTACCGGGGATCACACATATCAATCAGAAAAATTAGAGAGTTCAGGAGTTTTTGCCCAAGTGCTGCTGTATTCTTCAGAGGCTACCGCCTTCAACTTCAGAGGCTACCGTCTTCAAAGTTCACATCGTCCAAGGGATAAAGCGATCATCTTCAGATCGGATTCCTACAGTTGTACTTTTCGAGAATTCTTGTAATCTTCTTACAAAGTTTGTGAAATAAAGTTTCAACTTTTGTTTTTGCAAATAAAATGGCGACTCTGCTGGGGACGACTTTCTCCTCCGACGAGGAAGTGATAACTCAATGTGACATTGCGTCTATCGGAAAGACGCAGAAGACGCTGGTTGTGAAAGTCAACCAGACGGCCTATGAAGCCATGATCAACTCCAAGACCACCTCTCGTACTGCAACAACTTCTGCCACGAGCAAAGTGCGCCCAGTGTGGGTCCCCAAGACTGCTGCGCAGTCTGATGATTCTGCCACCAAGACTGCTGCGCAGTCTAAGGTCTCTGCTGCCTAAGCTGTTGCACAGTCTGTTGTCTCTGATGTTGCACAATCTGCCTCTACTGCTCATGCGCAGTCTGCTGTTGCCATTGCACAAACTACTTCTTAGGCTGCCCTGTCAAAGTGCAAGACTCCTCTACCCCTGGCGTAGTTAGCAGCAACTCTTCCTGCGCAGTCCACTACTCCAGCAACCAGAGTGCAACCCAAACACTCTGTGGCCAGAACTCCTGCTGCGCAAACCACAGGGTCTGTGGCCAGAAGACTTTCTGCCAAAATTTCTCCTGCACAATCAGCCAGTGCGCCTACTGTCAAAGCTCCCCTTGCGCAAGCTGTGTCTGCGTAATCTAAGAGAGACAGCCCTTTGGCTAATCTCTCTTCCTCTCACAGCAAGGAGAAAAGCTCACCTTCTCTTCCCAAGCACCCTGTTGCTCCAGTGCAATCTATTGGGGGTAGTCTGTTGACTATTCCTCCTCCTCCTCAAAATAAAAGAAAAGGCCCATTGGTCTTTTCTCAAACTTCTTCGTCCCACAACTTGGAAGATAACAGAGGGAAACGCTCTTTAGCTAACCCTTCTTCACAAAACAAAGGAAAAGGCCATTTGGTCTTTTCTCATTTTTCTTCGGTTTTTACTGCAGAAGATCAATCTGAACGTGCCTTGGCATCAGTCAGTACAAGAACTCTTTCAAACAAGAGTTCTTTTTCCCTCCATGTCAAAAGAACTTGTACTGATCAAAGAGGTATTCTGCCTACTCCGGTAGCAGAGTTTCAAGATCTCCCAACTCTCAAGATATCCCGATCAAAACAAGGAAAATTGCTGGTGTCTCAGACAGAAATCCCTAGGGGTGAGTTTGTTGATCTAAGAACTTATCTCAATCGATCAACTTCGGCGAAACGCAAACAACCAATACCGAAGACCAACCTTCATCAGAAGCAAACTTCCAAGATCAAAAATCCTGACACCTATGCTAATGAAGTGAGCACTTCCCTGTACACTCAAGGGACAAAACATCTGAAGAACCGAAACCATGTTCCGAATGTTATCAAAGAACAGATCCCTCAAACTTCTTCTCGTCCCGTCGTTGTTCCTGACCTTCGAGAGCATCTCAGGCAAAAGCGGGACAAAGTCTCGACACTTCCAGTTCCACCATCTGATCATCATTGTAATCACAAAGTCATCATCCAGTGCTGTTGTCAGACAACAAAACGATCTGTCTTCGATCGTTTGAATTTTGCAACTTCGGAACCAATGTCGAAAGATGAAGACGAAATTTTGTACGCTTCTGTCAACATGACTTCTAGAGACACTGGGGGTAGGAAGTGCTCTAAGCACGGCAAGCCTCGCAAGCCAAGTCAATGGTATTTGGATCTACTCCAAGAATCTTCTGAAGGAGTATTCCAACATACCAGATCCCGAAGCCGAGATACAATCGGTCAAAGGAATCTTCTTCAAGATCCTTCCGGTCATCTGCCTACTTCTCATTCGGGAGATGATTCCTTTTCTGACTATGATGCATATAGTGAAAGTTCAGAGCAAACAATATCTTCCACTGTACCTAGAGAAGTGACGGCTTATGTTGTCACTGAAGATCCGGATGCTTCAACTTCGGCAAATCAAGAACAGCGAATAGCTGCATTAGAAGACAAGCTGAAGACCATGGCTGAAATGGTCGCCAGTATGCATTCTATCATTGTGGCCCAACACACAGTACCACCGACCGTACCTGCTGCAAGTCCTGAGATCATAGCATTGTCGGTACCTGTTAATGCAGGGCTGGGGGTAGTACCTCCTCAAGTACCTCCTGTACAAGTTCAACCCACACCTAGTCAATCAGGTGCTGGGGGTAGTGCTTACCATGCTGTTCCTCCTCCTAATACTCTGATTCAGCCTGCTCCTTCTTCATTATTGGAAGACGCGAATGAAGCTGTCAAGCTCTTGCATACTCAGTTCGAGGCCTTTAAAGAGAAAGACAACTTACAGAGATTGGGGATGATCAAGCAACCCTACCCAGTTGAATGGAAAGAAGTCCCATTTCCTCCTAAGTACAAGATTCCAACAATCTCTCTGTTTGATGGTAGTACTTCTCCTAGCCAGTTCATTAATCACTTTGAAGTAATGACTGTTCAACTCCAGCCAAATGATGCTCTTCTTACCAGAGTATTCGTTGGTTGTTTAGCCGGTGTGGCATACGATTGGTACAGAAGCTTGCCCGATGGCTGTATCACTTCCTTCTCGGGTCTCAAACAAATCTTCTTGGAAAGATTCTATGAAGGGATCAACAACATGACCATGTCAGCCCTTAATAAAATTAAACAAAGACATAATGAAACTGCTGAGAGTTTCATTGAAAGGTTCCGTCGATAAGCTTTAACGATGCCTCCAGGGACTCCGGCCGCTGTCACCATAGACACCTGCAAGGCAAATCTTTTGCCTATCATCAGCATGTGGATGGGCTCAACTCAATTCCAAGACTGGCCATCTTTCATTGTCAACGCTAAAGCAGCTGAAGTTAGCGCTGACAAGTTTAAGCAGCTAGGGGTACAAATGTCTAACCTCGACCGGGATGAACACCAAACATCGAGTAGCAGTAATCGCCAGAACAACCGCAAGAATAAAGAAACTCTAAACATCAATTTGAAGAGCAAGGAATCTCTGGCGGTCAATGTGGCTCCACCTACGTCTACTTCTACTCATTCTGTACCTTCACCAAGGGAACCTCGTCCTAAAATAGAGTACCCCTTTGATGAGAACGACACTGCAAGCATCTTTGATTGCTTGATTAAAAGTAATAAGATCCAACTCCCAGATCCAAAGAAGCCTGATGAAGTCGGTAAGACCGATCATCCTAAATATTGTGTCTACCACAGGTTTATTGGACATCCCACTCGAGCATGCTACGTGCTCAAAGGCAAGATACAAGAACTAGTCAATGCTGGAGTTGTCACTCTGTAACAAGACGAGAAGACTGTTACCGCGAACATGGTCTCAATTCAGTTCGATGACTTCCCTCCGCAAATGGTACAGCATGGCGTCGTCCCTATCCCCAAAGCTACTCTTGAGATCAAGAATCTTCCTCCTCCACGAAGTGAAGGTCTCGTCCCCTTATCTCTTGACAATGGCGAGATTATGTGGATTCACCCTGATCTTACTTCGGAGTTCGAAGTTTCCTCTTCCTCCAAAAAGAAAGATCGCTCCAAGGGTAAGACAAAGACTTGCAACATGGTGTCTTTTGACCCCATAATTGAAGAAGAAATCCTGCTGGGCACCAGGTCAGGGAAAGCTTACTTACGGAAAGTTCCTGAGACTCAAGAAAATCCTACTTCCTCTTCTGAGTCCGCTCCAGTGTAACCTGCTTCCACTGAAGATATCCCTTCTGCATCCTCACCGGTTGTAGTACCCATTCCTTCCAAGCCGGTGGTAGCTGACAAAGGCAAACAACAAGTCCGTTTCGATAAACCTTTGAAGAAGTCATCTCCCTCTGGACTTGAGAAGCCTTACAACTTTGACATCTTGGCTCAAATAGCCAATACACCGGCCAGGCTGTCAATCTTCGAGCTCTTGTGCCTCTCCAAAGAGACTCGAGAAACTCTAAGTGAAGCTCTTATGCAGGCAGAAACTTGTCTAGCCCTTCTGAAGAAGCCAAAAGTAGAGCCAGTCTCTTGCCTCCATTGTCATAGTGTGTTGGAATTAATTCCAAACATTACCTTCACACATGATGACATGCTGATGGAAGACAATAGGCATGACCGTCCTCTATACTATACAGGATATGTCGATTCGATGAAAGTCGATCGTATTCTGATAGATCCAGGGTCTGCTCTCAACATTATGCCAAAGACAATGCTTGATGCTCTGAAAATCCCCGTACATAGTCTTTCTAGCACAATCACCACCATCTTGGGGTTCAACCAAGGAAGAAGTGAACCTCTGGGCAAGATTCGCCTAAAACTCCAAATAGGCAATCTCCGCAAGAAGGTGACCTTCTATATCATAGACAACCATGGTTGCTCTTATAATGCTCTGTTGGGGAGACCATTCTTGCATGAGCACAACATTGTTCCGTCTACTCTCCATCAATGTTTCAAGTATGTTGATGACAATGGGGAAGTTCAAAAGGAGGTTGTGGACCTTTATCCTTTCAAAGGTGTTGAAGCATACTGCAACGACGCTCGTATGTATAAAGATGAATTCATGAAGGTTGTATTGGCTTTAGACACTGAAGAAGAACAAGAAGCAGTGTCCAAAGACACCCTCATCATACCTGTCAAAGGGCGAGTTTCTCATCCTCAGTCTTCCAAACCACTGGCTATTCACTTGTCAGTCCAGAAGCAACCAACCGATGGTGGTCAAGATCAAAGGGAGCTCACCTCTTCTGAGCCACTTGTTATCGACTTACGTCGTAACAAGGATAAAAAGCAGCTCACCTCTTCTGAGCCACTTGTTATCGATTTAACTCATAACAAGGATAAAAGGGAGCTCACCTCCTCTGAGCTACTTGTTATTGACCTTCGTCGTAATAAGCCTCCCACACGTTCTTTTTCTTCCCCTCTTGTAATCAATTTGACCAAGCCTGCTAAGGCTAAAGGTCCTGTTGTAAATACAAATGTACAAATCAATGAAAAAGTATCTACTTTCCAGTATACTGATGTCATTTATCATGCTAAGTGTTATTTGGATATGTTAGATAGCTTCCAGTCATTTACAATGGGAGTTGTACAATCTCTTCAAACAGAGGTCTCACTTGAAAATCCAGACCATTCATACTTTGTTGTTCCTTCTCGAAAAAGAGGCGAGAGTCCAATACTTTTTAGTAAAGGACCAGAACAAAAATTCAGCTATACGGATGATAGCAAAAGCAACGATACAAGACATCTCCAACTCCGTCGTTACAGTCAACAATCAAAAGACATCATCCGAAAAATGGGTTATGACTTCAAGAATGGCCTCAACTACGGTAAGGGTAGACGAACTCCTATCCGTACGACTGTCCCGAAAGGAAAGTCAGAAATGTATTACAGCAGGACCAAAAGAGGTCTCAGATATGCTTCTCCTCCGGTGTTGTCCCCAGCAGTCTCTGAATCTGATAGTGAAGAGCGCTCTAACTCTTCTGATTCCAGATCGTGGGATTCTGATCCCAGTATTGGTCAAGTTCATCGGCTGATCGTATCTTCCAACATGGTCTCCGTCGAACTTCCAGAAGGATATGACGAGGATATTGAAGAAAATCCCGAAGCAGATCCTTGGGTTCAAAGAATGGATACCCAATGGGAACTCCAATTCGAACAACGGGAACCTCCTACTGAAGATCAATTGGTTCAAATTGATGTAGGAGAGTGCGGGTCACCTCGTCCAATATTCATCATCAAGAACCTCCCAGAGACAGATAAGCAAGAATTAATTCTTTTTATTCAAGAATATATTGATGTCTTTGCTTGGAGTTATGAAGATATGCCAGGACTAGATCCCAAAGTTGCTACTCATAAACTGAACATTTTGTCTAATGCAAAACCAGTCAAGCAACAACAACGGCGCTTCAAGGCAGAAACGATGGACGCGATTGATGATGAAGTCAAGAAGCTTATCGCTTGTGGCTTTATTCAAGAAGAACAACATCCAGATTGGGTAGCCAACGTTGTTCCATCCTGAAGAAAACCGGCAAAGTTCGAGATTGCATCGACTTTCGGGATCTTAACGAAGCCTGTCCAAAAGATGAATTTCCTCTCCCTATCACAGACGTCATGATTGACAATACTTGTGGGTTTGAACGGATATCTTTCATGGACGGATTCTCCGGATACAATCAGATTCGGATGAATCCTGAAGATGAAAAACATACTTCGTTCCGCACTCCTCGCGGAGTCTATTGCTACACAGTAATGCCATTTGGTCTCAAGAACGCTGGTATAACCTACCAACGAGCTATGAGTACCATCTTTCGAGATCATCTTTGTAAGGCTGTCGAATGCTACGTTGACGATATTGCTGTCAAGAGTCGTCTAAAGGAAGATCACATCCAAGATTTAAGAACAATCTTCAATCTCATGCGCTAACATCAACTCAAAATGAATCCCACCAAGTCATTCTTGGGTGTCTCTAGTGGCAAATTTCTCGGCTTCGTCATTACCTCTAAGGGTATACACGTGGATCCCGAGAAGATCAAAGCCATTCAAGAGATGCGTCCTCCACGCAACATAAAAGAGCTACGAGGATTCCAAGGTCGACTTGTGTACATCAGGAGGTTTATTTCAAATTTATCTGGACGCTGCAGGCCATTCACTCAGCTAATGAAGAAGGGTGTATCTTTCATTTGGACCGAAGAGTGTCAACGAGCATTCGAAGATATAAAGCAATATCTCATGAACCCACCAATCTTGGTGCCACCGATTTCAGGTATACCATTCTTAATGTATGTCCGTGCTATGGATCATTCATTGGGTGCTTTACTTGCCCAAAAGAACAAAGAAGGTCATGAACAGGCCATTTATTACCTTAGTCGTACTATGATTGGTGCTGAACACCGTTATAGTCCGGTCAAAAAAGAATGCCTAGCTCTCATGTTTGCTGTTCAAAAGACTAGGCATTACATCATTGGCCAAACTATTCATGTCATATCCCGAGTTAATCCTCTTCGGGTACTCATGAAGAAGCCCAGCACACTCAATTCTCGGCTGGCTACATGGGCCATTCTGCTAGCCCAATATGACATGGTATATGTTCTCCAAAAGTCTTTCAAAGGTCAAGCACTGGCATATTTCTTAGCAGCTCATCCTGTTCCAGAGACATCTAAACTTTATGATGGAATTCCAGACGAGACATTGGAATCAAATACAATCTCTGAAGAATTTCCTACTTGGCGTCTATTTTTCGATGGTGCATCCATGATCGGACCAAATGGTACCATCATCGCAGGAGTTGGAGTCGTCCTTGTTTCTCCGGATGGATCAACTATTCAAAGAGCTTATTCCCTAGATGAACCTTACTCTAACAACGTGGCAGAATACAATGCTCTACTCATTGGACTTCAGCTAGCTAAACAACTAGACGTCGAATATCTTGAAGTCTATGGTGACTCCAAGCTGGTTGTTAACCAGGTTAGAGGAACCTATGAAGTTCGCCATCAAGATCTGGTGCCTTACCATGAAGCAGCAATCAGCATGGCTACATCATTCAAAGCCTTCTTTATCGAATATGTTCGCCGAGCTTACAATACTGAGGCAGATGCTTTGGCCAATCTTGCAGCAGTCTTAGCCATCCCTATCAAACGACAGCAGGTGGTGGTTATCTCTAATCGAGAATTGTTCTGTGTCGAAAACAATCGTAATATTGAGTTCAGTAATCTTACTGAAGCCAATATTATCAGTGAAGATTGGAGAGCTCCCTTTATCGACTTCATAGTTCATGACAAACTCCCTGAAGACCCCAAGGAGGCCACAAGTATTCGTCGACGATCCCTGCGGTTCTACTACAATCAAACCACCAAGACTCTCTATCGGTGGACTTATGACGGTCTTCTTCTGTGCTGTCTCGCTGGTGATAAAGCAAAGCAAGTATTGCGTGAAGCTCACGATGGTGTGGAGCACATCAACCTGGTCCTAAGCTACAGGATTGTATCCGACGAATGGGTTACTACTGGCCCTCTATGGTATCAGATGCCATCGAATATATAAGGAAGTGTCGTGCCTGTCAAATCCATACAGATTTCATCCACCAACCTTCAGAATTCCTGCATCCGACTGCTGCTTCTTGGCCTTTTGAAGCCTGGGGCATGGATATTATAAGTCCCATCAACCTCCCTTCTTCTAAAGGACATCGGTTCATACTAGCAATAACCGACTACTTCTCCAAATGGGCTGAAGCTATACCTCTAGCTGAAGTCAAGACCAGCAGCGTCATCAACTTTGTCAAACACCATATCTTCTATAGATTTGGTGTACCTCGAAGGATCATCTATGACAACGGACCACAGTTTATCAGTCAGAAGTTCACAAGGTTCTGTGACGATCATCGGATTGACAATGTCACTTCGACAGCTTACAATCCTGCTGCTAATGGCTTAGCTGAAGCCTTCAATAAAACTATTATCAAGCTCCTCAAGAAGTTTGTATCTACTAACAAATGGAACTGGAGTGAAAATCTTGGCGAATGTCTTTGGGCTTATCGTACTACGGTCCGCAACCCCACAGGCTGTACATCTTTCTCTCTAATGTACGGCTGTGAAGCAGTTCTACCTCTGGAACTTCAAATTCCATCTTTGAGGATTGCCATCGCTTATAAGCTCACTACAGAGAACAACGATCTTCTTCGACTTCAAGAATTAGAGGCGCTCGACGAAAAACGGCTATTGGCTCAACAGCATATTAAATTATATCAAGCCCGCATCTCGAAGACTTTTAACCGCAAAGTTAAAGTTAGAGCCTTTCAGCAAGGAGAGCTCGTTCTAACAGTCAGATGTCCTATGACTATGACTCACATGAGTAAGGGCAAATTTGACGCAAAGTGGGAAGGACCTTACATCGTGAGCAAAGTCTTTTCAAATGGAGCCTATCAACTCTCAGAGCTAGACGGTCGAGTTGCTATGATGCCTATCAATGGCAAATTCCTTAAGAAGTACTATGTATGAATGTAACAGAGATTTTATGTAAATATGATCAGACAGTTCATAAATAAAGTTTGATTTTTATTTCATAATAAACGTTGTTACATAATATCAAGGATGGGAATCACTATCGTCCTTTTTGAAGATAGGACGAGGACCACTGCCGTCTTTATTAAAGACATAATCGGCAAAAGAGCTGAGAACATCCTTGCTCGAACCTACCATGAACTTGCAAGCAGCCATCCTTATGGCCTCTTCTTCTTTCGTCGTCCCGGGTTCAAGCAGGAAGTCCAGGATGTCCCTTGGTGGCTTGAGTACAGACGAACCTTCGCCCGCTTCTATCTGCTTTGGCTTGTTGGGTCGGCTGAGCGTTCTTCCGGGAGTTCTTCAACCTTCGGGACAATCTTAACTTTCTTAGAGGCATCTTC
Organism: Iris pallida; assembly: GCA_029216955.1. NCBI lineage: Eukaryota > Viridiplantae > Streptophyta > Magnoliopsida > Asparagales > Iridaceae > Iris > Iris pallida. The sequence goes on from JANAVB010030819.1 coordinate 562,582, forward strand.
AGACGACATCTTTATGTTGAAAAGTGAAAGTGATCATTCCATCTAATTTCTGTCCTGTTTATAGGCACAGGTTCTTAAAATAATAAAGCGACACATTCATCCAACGGTTCACCCGTTCATTACATCCATCTGACGGTTCACCCGTTTATTACTCCGACGGTTTGCCCGTTCATTAAATCCATTTGACGGTTCGCCCGTTCATTACATTCATCCGACGGTTCACCCGTTCATTACATCCATCTGACGGTTCACCCGTTCATTACTCCGACGGTTCACCCGTTCATTACTCCGACGGTTCGCCCGTTCATTACATTCATCCGACGGTTCACCCGTTTATTACATCCATCTAACGGTTCACCCCTTCATTACATTCATCTGACGGTTCACCCGTTCATTACATCTATCTGACGGTTCACCCGTTCATTACTCCGACGGTTCGCCCGTTCATTACATTCATCCGACGGTTCACCCGTTCATTACATCCATCTGACGGTTCACCCGTTCATTACTCCGACGGTTCGTCCGTTCATTACATTCATCCGACGGTTTGCCCGTTCATTAAATCCATTTGACGGTTCGCCCGTTTATTCAAATCATCCGATGGTTCACCCGTTCATTCAATTCATTTGACGGTTCATCCGTTCATCCCGACGATTCATTTCGTTTACACCTTTTGATGATTTATTTTCGTTCATTTATCTGATCATCCACATCAGCAACTTGTCGTCCTTGATTAAGTTGTCTATTGAAATAATGATATTCAACAGATTATATTCTGCCATGTCCATATTACCTCTGAGCAGATATAATAAATATAATTATTTTCTAAAAAATCAAGAAATATATCATGTCCTATACCTCTGAATATATTTTCTATCGCTATTATTTATATCTGAATAAGATATACAATAAATAATAGAGCCACAAAAGAATGTCTTTTTATTGATCAAAGATTAAAGACATTACAAAGATACATATTACAAAAACAAGAAGATACAGAAAATCTTTCTATTCAGTCGGCGATGTCATCAAGTTAACCATCTGCTGCTTTAAAGATTTTAGTCGCTCCTCACAGGAGTCCATCACCCGTCTCCTAGCTTCCTCCATTCCTGACTTTTTATTAAAAGTTGGTAAGGTCACTAAGCGGCGAGGGATTTCAGCCTGATGAGTTGTGACATATTCATTTCGTTCCCGAGTCAGAATATCCAGTTGCTGAGTGGCAGCTTGATGCTGTGTGACTTCATCTTCTAGAGTATGCTGAACCAGTTTTAACTCTTCTTGGAGACGGGCAATCTCCTCTTGAAGACGAACAGATTTCGCTTTCAACTCAGTAACTTTCTCCTCCTTCTCTCCAGCAGCAGAGGTGGCTATCTCCATTTGAGAATCATATTCTGAAGCCTTGGCAGTATAAGTGTCTATAAAAGCCTGGAAATTAGCCTTCTCAATGGCAACTTCTTGAGACATCCTTTCAAATTTAGCTTGTACTAAGGACTCTACTTCTCCTCGACTAAGATCTTTGTAGATCTTAACCGATGCTTCTAGCTCATCCAGTATATGCTCAAGAAAAGCAGCTTGATCTTCATCGCCTTGGCCTTGGATAGCATTGATCAAATGGGAGGTTGGGCTTCTAACAGTAGTGAAGTCAGCAACTTCTTTCTCCAGTACCCTATCTATTAGGGGTCCCAATGCATTAAAGAAAAGGTTGCTAAAAGAACTAACGATGAATTGATTAGTAGCCAAAGCACCAGGGGTCGCAGCTACTCCCGTTGATGATGAAGCAGCATATGCCTGTACAGATGGATGTTCTTGTACTTGAATAGGGGGTTCTTTAAACAAGAGAGCTAAAGTAGAACTGGTTGCTCCTCCCGGTTGTTCTTCTGCAAAATTAAATATTGTCATCTTGTCTGTCATGTGCAATTATGGAAAAGGATCAAAAGTAAAAGCAATCTTACCATGGTTTGATCCAATAACTGGTCTGTCATCTACTGGTATAGATTCCAACCTAGCAGAAGTTGCCTCAGACATCACTGCCTGGCTACTGCCTGCCTCGGAGCCGCCCGACAGATGTCGGCTGCCACTGGCTATTACTGTTATCGGCACTATATCAGTGCAAGGAGGAACCGGAGATGATTCAATTTCTACATTGATCAAAAATAGAGATGTCAGCCATTAATCTATGAAAAGAAGATGATAATTTTATTTAATACCTTTGGGATCGACGGTAGTAGCTTCCTCCAGTGCTACTTCCTCACCCACATTTTTTTCAGGACACACATCCACCTTAACATCCTTTTCAGGATCTAGTGTGTCGTCAACAGCTTCAGGAGATTTATGGACATCAATGTCCTCATCTTGATTCAAGGTATCATCAATAGCCTCTATTGATGTATCTTCAGTACTCATGCTATCCTCAGGTACTTCCTCGCTGGCAGTCGCAGCGGTATGATCAACATCATCTTGTAGACCGAAGTCGCAATCATTTAATGCTTCAATCATTAGACGATCCTCCTCTTCGCGGATTGTTCCTGGTATGACAGGAAGCTGAGTATTTTCTACCGCCAGTGAAGGAGATCGCAAAGCTTCCTGCTCCTTCTCTACAATATCCTCTCTAGGCTCTGCAGCCTCCTCCCTCTGATCAGTCTCGTCCCTCTGTTCTGGGCTAGGAGTTTCATGCCTAGGCTCAGAGACAGGAGTAGAAGATGACATGGTTATTCCAGCTACAGCACTGGCCACCACCGAGGACAGGATCGCCTTCTTTCTTTTTCTAAAAGCCAGCTTCTTTCTATGAAAAGGCCTCTCTGGACTCTCAACATTTACCACATCAACTGGCTTTGGAAGAGAACTTGGCGTATTTGCTTCTTCTCGTTGGGTTGACTTGGCCAGTTGCCGAGATTATGATCTAGTGGTAACTTTCTCTGATTGATCCAAGATAAGTTTCTTCTTTGCAACCGGGGAAGAAGGTTCGTCAATCCTTCTCTTTCTCTCCCTGGCCGGAGACTTAACAACTTTCAAAGAAATTCTCAGTAGTTCATTAACCTCCTCAGGGAAGTTAGCTTCCCTTGAGGCTTCTAATCGGTCATCCATCGGTTCATGCTCTTCGTCATTATTTGGAGCTAGTATAGCAGTGGCTCCCTTCTTCAGACGCGTCGCTGTTGCGAAGCTATCAACAAGGCTAAAGTTCTCAGCGAATGTATTTGCTGCTGTGTAAAAAAGTGAATATGTATATAACATTCTGGGGCCATGATCGCTTTTGGTTGGCATCGAGAACATTGCTCTTGTATCTCGAGCGTTGTAATAAGCCCAGGCCCTGACGCCATCGATCAAATAACCTTGTCCTCGCAGGCACGTTATGGCGTTACCCACGTGAAGTTGGTCGTATCCGAATTGCCGTGTAAAACGGCTCAGAAGATATGGTTCCAGATAACATTCCTCTTCAAATCTGTAAACCAAATGAGATGGCCGAATTGTCTTCAGCCATTCAAATACTGCGCGACCTAGAGGCTGCCTCCCTAGATCAACCAGATTTGTTGCCATGAATTCATAACCAGTTGGAGGAGCGACGTAGTAGAAATTCTACCCTTTTTCAAGATTCAAAGCCCTTCTGCAATCTTTCAGACTGTTGTATGTCCATTTACCTTGGGAGAATCTACGCAGAAAGCTACCACCGACTGCCCCCATGTCAGGATTCATCAATGATGGATGATGCAGAAGTAACCATCCAAACAGATAAGTATAGGGCACTTCCAGTCGAGGGAAGTTCCCCTTCTCACCCTTCCACTTTAGCATTGAGTCAACAATAAGACGAAGACCGGCGTTTATTCTGCAGGTCATCGCCGATAGCAAATTCATCCGGTAGCCAAAGACTAACCGGACAGCAGCAAAGAGTACACCGCGATGGAAGCGGTCGACAGCGCTGGCTCCGGGGACGACGAATCGCCGAAGCCAGTATGTGAGGAAATCCGCCAACTGGGCTTCCTTGGACATGGACCTGTAGCCCAGCCTTATGAAACTTTCAATGACGTCTCCTGTTTTGAAAGGATGATATTTTAGTTCATCATCAACTTTGATGTCCATTTCTTTATTCTCTTCCATCAAACCAAGCACATCACTGTGGCTGAGTGGTTTGAAGAAACTAGGATTACACTTATCCTGATCTTTTGTCTTCTTCTCTATGACGTGGTTGAGAAAGAGATAAGATAACCACTTCGATGAGTAGCAAGTACCCGAAGAACCACTCTTGTAATATAAAGAGCAGATCTTGTAATGGCACAGCAATTCTTCAAAGACGTCCATCATTTCAGCATTTTCTCGGCGAAGTCGGTCCATTTCATCATTTGTTGGAACAAATTCCTCATAAAGGAATTCTCCCATTGGCAAGCCTGAGATGTATTTCATCTCATGTAGAGCAAGTCCGATTTCACCGCAGGGTGTCATGAAGGTCCCTGTCCTGAAATTATACCTCTCTGCCAAAGCAAGGAACAGATGAGGGTTGGGTTGAAAGCCATAAACAGTAGAGAATAACGGCTGGAACAGCTCAATCTCCTTGAGCTTTTCTTCAAACTGAACCAATATCCAGTTAGCTATGCAACTCCATCTTTTATGATCTGGGTTCACCAGACCTGTCAATCGGATGTCCTGATCCGGTTATCTTCCTTCAGCCTTTGCAAATTCATTAGCAAAAATCGGCGTCCTCACCGGCAGTAGTAAACAGGAGTTCTCTGGCAGAATGCAACCAGGCTTCAGTGTCACGACTCGCACCCTAGAGTAAGGGCACGAGAAGTGGGTACGTCCAGCCTACGCCGCAGTGTCGGCGGTAGAACGCTGTCCTAGGTCAAACATCTAACAATATAAAGGTACATGTACAGTATATACACTCCGAATGGAGGTGACATAGCAATACAGTTTCAATCACATCTAAGGTAGAGCATGATAAGGATAGATAAAACATGAAATCCAAAAGAGATATAGCAGAGAGAAGTCTAAGTGTCTAAGATACACAAACCCAGAAATACATCTCAAATCTCAATACAGTAATCCGTAAGTAAATACAACTCAAGACAACTGAAAATAAGTTGTAAAAAACCCTAGCTATCTATGCAACCTCTACTGTGTCTCCTCTAGGCTAGCAGGCAACCTCCAAGATATCTATAAAATTTATCAACAGGTCCAGTCAGGACAGGAGTGAGCACAAAATATCTCACGTAGTTCATATCAAGTTAGGAAATATAAAGCATGCAATAGAGTAAGGTACAAGAAACGCTGAAAGAAGAATGTATATAAAAAATAGCAGAGATTTGATAACGGAAAATATCTATATATGATAAGTAAGAACTGTAAGCAATATGTGATTTAGAGTACAATATGGTTATGTAAACGGTCTAGGACAATACAATGGTAACTCCATTGTACGTGAGTGTATAATAGACATATACAATAGTTATACAATATTGTACAATAGGATTTGATTACATAACCAATTCTACTCTCCCTTCCCAATCAATACACAAGGATCCACTCCAGTTACGTTATCTTATACAATAGTGTATAATGTTATACAATAGATGTACAATGTTATACAATAGTTGTACAATAGTCTATCCCTGGGGCTCATGTGATAATGAGAGCACAATATGCACAATGAGTATACAAGGATAAGGATATTCAATAAATATAATATGTAAGTGAAACGCACATCACAATATGTATTTAGTGAATACAAGGGGATAACATCTCAAAAGAAGATCCATATAGTACCAATCCGTGATAACAATCGTGTCAGCATCAAGTACAGTAATCTAGAGCAAGAATGTAAATCCAGACAAGTATGAAACGGTCAGAGAATGTACTCGCCTGATACCCTGAACAGCTGATATGAAAGGATGGCCAACTGGAGTCACAGAGTCCTAGTTATAGCAACATAGGTTATAAAGAGTTCAATTTATATGGTAATTGAAATTATAATACAATCTACATGATTCTTAGTCAATCTAGGTCAAAGTCAACTTTGGTCAACTACAAAGTCAAACTAGGTCAACTCTAGTCAACTGTGGTCAAACTAGCACTACTAAAATATGATCTATTAGCGACGTAATTTAGCGACGGCGTAAAATTACGTCGCTATATATGGAATTCAGCGACTCCTTTATATAAACATCGCAAAACGTCGCTGAATAGCGATGTTCAGCGACAGGTATAAAATTATATCGCTGAATAGCGACGTTACGTCGCTGGATTATTAAAATATGTCGCCAATTTACGACGTTTAGCGACGTCCTCATGTGACGTCGCTAATATTTTTACTTAGGGCACAGCGTTTCGTTTTTTCCACTCACTCGAAATTTCCAATTTTTCCCACTACTCCTCCCCCCCTCCGGCGATTCCTTCGGCGACCCCTTCCCTCCCCCCACCCGGCGACTCCCTCCCCCCTGGCGACTCCCTCCCTCTCCGGCGACCCGTACCCCCCCCGTCGAGCTCCTCCTCCTCGAGCTCAGGTAAACCCTAACCTAACTCCTCCTCCTCCTCCTCCTCCTCCTCCTCCTCCTCCTCTCCCACGGACACACACACACACGGACACACATGCACACACACACAGAGACACACACGGACACACACGCACACACACACACAGACACACACACACACACACGAATCACACGGACACACACACAGATGGACACACACACACACACTGGACACACTGTGTCATGTTGTGGTGGACACGAGATACTATGTTGGACACGTACACATAGCCTAGATCCTTTACCAACCATTTATTTTCTATTTTAACATGTTTTTGTATATCAATTTCTAAATACCCTATGTTGACTGATACCTTGTTAATTTATTGTATTTTCTAATTTTGAAAACCCAGTTTTGACAACCATTTTAACCTAGTTTAATGCTTTAATTTAGATGTTTAAAACCCTACTGTAGTGTATCTATATGTGTGCTGACTGAGTTTCAAGTTTGGGGTGATTTGGTTAGAGTTTTGGTTCTCGATTTGGGTTTGAGGTGAATGGGTCTAAAATATGTTATAGGAGTATGTAATGTTGTGTGAAATGAACTGATTTCCTTTCTTTTTCTTTCCTATTTGACTGAACACAGTAAATCCCCTTACTATCCAGATTGGACTGACCTATAGTTCATATCACTCACTCACTCACTCACTCTTGCCTAGGTACACACACGCATATAGCCTAATACAAGCATGTTAGCCTCCCTCACATACACGTATATGTGACTGTCACATGTAACAGTCAACACACTCACCCCCCATTCACATGTGCATGTACACACACCACCCACTCTCTACTTCTCTCTCTCTATATATATATGTTTGATAGATGGTATTGTATACATATACATAACTATATCATGTAACTCATATGTGATATAGGCATATAGCCTATGTTAGAGTGTCTAAATATATGAATGCATGAAAGTTGCCTTGTCTTGTAATATAGGCATATAGTATATACATGCCTATATATATATATTATATGTATATATCTATATAGATATTACTTGTGTGTATGAGATAGCTTGAGTTGACTTTGGTCATTATTGGTACTTGAATTGATCGGAACAAAGACCCCCAATGTCGGTATCGGTCAATATTTGGTATCGGTCGGTATCGGATCGGAACATGCCAAACCGTATCGGTATCGGCCGTATCGGATCGGTATCGGCCGATACTTTAAAATTATATGAAATAGTAGTCACCCCCAAGGTTGACTATTTTTACTGAAAGTCAAAGTAGAGTAAACATCTGACCTAGATTGGACTAAGAGTTGACAAAGTCAACTATAGGTCAACCCTTGACCTAGTTTGACCTTGTTTGACTTTGTTTGACTTAGCTTGACCTTGTTTGACTTTGTTGTCTTCATGTTTGTTAAATGACACCCAGATACTAGTTTTAGTTGTTTAAATGACACCCAGATACTAGTTTTAGTTTCAGTTTGCTTTGGTAACTCACTATTGCTCATTACTTGGTACTAGTTTTAGTTGATTGTGTTTTTTTAAGACTAAACAAATGACACCCAGATATTACTTGTGTGTATGAGATAGCTTGAGTTGACTCTGGTCATTATTGGTACTTGAATTATTGGTTAGGCTTGTATAGCCTTGAATGGTGTGTGCTAGCTAGTATTGGGATACCAATAGCGATAAGGTAAAGGGTACCTTGGTAGGTCATGACTAGAAATAGGATATTTGACTTAGATTTGACCTTATTTGACCAAGGTTGACTATTTGACCTAGTTTGACCTTGTTTGACTTTGTTTGACTTAGCTTGACCTTGTTTGACTTAGTACAACCTAGTTTGACCTAGTTTGACCTAGTTTGACCTTGTTTGACTTTGTTTGACTTTGTTTGACTTAGCTTGACCTTGTTTGACTTAGTACAACCAAGTTTGACCTAGATTGCATATCATTGTTATTAGTAACTGTCCGCTACTAATGTGTGTCCCATAATAAGACATAATATATGAATTTGTGCCTGTTGGATAATGTGTGTCCATCTTTGCAGAATTATTTCCAAATGGATATGAATTACTACTTGCGAAATCGTTCATGGATGTACAATCGTCGTTCTGATGATATATGTGGTGTGCGGGATGAATACATAGCGGGAGTAGAGCAGTTCCTGCAGTTTGCTAAGGCGTTCCCTCAGTACATGGACGGCACCAAAATTAAGTGTCCGTGTGTGAAATGTCATAACGTGAAATATTATCCAGAAGTGGAAGTGACATATCATTTGTACTCGAGGGGTTTCACGCCTAATTACTATCAGTGGACCGCACACGGAGAACTTGTGTCTTTAGCATCAGAGCCGGAGCCTTATGTTGAGCCGTATATGCATGCGGGACCTAATTTTGTTTCAGATAATCATGCATACGACGACGGGTGCGTGAACATGGTTTTCGACGCTGCGGGGCCTAGTTTCGTTCATGATGCACCTGAGGAGGCACCGAACGTCGATGCTGTACAGTTCATGGAGTTGTTGGAGAATGCAAGGACTCTATTGTATCCTGGTTGTGAGGATCATTCACCGTTGGAGGTGGTTACAAGACTGTTGAGCATTAAGTTAGATTTTAACATGTCGCAAGAATGCTACAACCGAGTGTTGGAGTTGATTATAGAGATCTTGCCGGCGGGTGCTAAGTTGCCTAAAGACTTCTACCGGTCTAAGAGGATGGTGAGATCTCTCTGGATGGGATACGAGAAAATCGATTCCTGTCGCAATGGGTGCATGCTGTACTATAAAGACGACAAGGACGCAGATGTGTGCAGATTTTGTGGTGCTGATCGCTATAAGACAACTAGTACAGGAAGGTCTACCGGTGCAAGAAGACCGACCGTTTCAATGTACTACTTGCCTTTAACACCGCGGTTGCAAAGATTATTTATGGTGAAAGAGACGGCCGAAAATATGAGTTGGCACATGCGAGAACAGATTGAAGGAGTGTTGGATCACCCATCCGATGGAGAAGTGTGGAAGCACTTTGATCGAGTGTATCCAGATTTTGCTTCAGATCCGCGAAATGTCAGGTTGGGACTATCTTCTGACGGTTTTACTCCTTTTGGTCTTTCGGGATCCCAGTATTCGTGCTGGCCTGTGATTGTCACTCCGTATAACCTACCGCCTTGGATGTGCATGAAGACTCAGTACATGTTTCTAACCGTTATAATTCCTGGTCCGAACAATCCCAAGAGGAACATTGACGTGTACTTACAGCCTTTGATAGATGAGTTGAATCAGTTATGGGAAGTAGGCGCTAACACGTACGATGTTTCCAGGAAGCAGAATTTTCAGATGAAGGCAACCCTTATGTGGACCATCAACGACTTTCCGGCCTATGGAATGTTATCTGGATGGAGCACTCATGGCCGTCTCTCATGTCCGTATTGCATGGACCGTAGTAAGGCTTTCCGCTTGAAATACGGCGGAAAACCGTGCTTCTTTGATTGTCATCGGCAATTTCTGCCAAAAGATCATCCGTTCAGAAGGAACAGAAATGCTTTCCGCGCCAGCGTTGTAGAGAAGGGTGATCCACCGCCAAGGTGGTGCGGAGCCACGATATGGGAGGAGGTTAAAGATTTTCCAAGTGCTATAGAAGATCCTACAACTGGGTACAAGTGCGATGGATTTGGTAGAGTTCATAACTGGACAAAGAGGAGCATATTCTGGGATCTGCCATACTGGAGTACCAATCTGATCAGACATAATCTTGATGTCATGCATATTGAGAAGAATGTGTTTGATAACATAATTAATACTGTGATGGACGTAAAGGAAAAAACGAAAGACAATCCCAAGGCCAGGTTGGACTTAGAAGAAATATGCAAACGCCCTGCGTTGCATTTGATACAGCAGAATGGAAAATAGTTCCTGCCGAAGTCAATTTTCTCGCTGGACAAGGAGGATAAAGTGAGACTTTGTCGGTGGATCCAGGGCCTAAAATTTCCAGACGGATATGTGTCAAATCTGAGAAGATGTGTCGATCCGAAGGAAAACAAATTGACGGGTATGAAGAGCCACGATTGTCACGTGTTCATGGAGAGGTTAATTCCGATTATATTTTGGGAATTCTTACCGCAGGCAGTTTGGGATCCATTAACGGAGCTTAGCATATTCTTCAGGGATCTTTGTTCTAAGAAATTGCTCGTTGATCGTCTAGAAAAGCAAGAGAAGGACATTGCGGTAACACTATGCAAGCTAGAGAGGGTGTTTCCTCCTGGATTCTTTGTCTCTATGGAGCATTTGTCGATTCATCTATCCTATGAGGCACGTGTTGGTGGACCCGTCGAATATCGATGGATGTACCCGTTCGAGCGACATTTGAATCACCTAAAAAGAAAGGTGAAAAATAAGGCACGGGTCGAGGGTTCTATTTGTGAAGCCTATGTTCTCGAGGAGATTACAAACTTTTGTTCGATGTATTTCAAGCCTCATGTTGCAACTAATAGAACGAGAGCTTCCAGAAACGACGAGGGAGATCATGAAAGTAATAATACAATACTGAAGGTATTCAATGCTCCAGGAAAGCCATCGGGTAAGATGAAAAAGAGATATCTGAACGATGATGAGCTAAGGGCTGCTCAGGTGTATGTATTACTCAACTGCGACGAGGAGGAAGTAGAGAAACTGGAGGGGTAAGTAATTAATACGTCTATATTATTTTAATAGTGTTAATTATTATACTATTACATTAATTGAACGATGTTGTTTTCAGCATATTTAATGATGATGTGAGGTCGGGTAGGCCACACATAACAGAAGAAGAACTAGAACAAGAAATGAGGCGTTATTTTCCATCATAGTTGAGTACATATGTAAGACTTGAGAACTCTGTAATTACCTTTTTGTATATGTACTTGATTGAGAATGAGCTTAATTGCTTCTTTTGTGGTATTTAGGTCGATCGTCCATACGCAAGACTTGAGAATGAGTCTATTAGAACGCTAGCCAAGGGACCAATTTATGCTGCAAAAATATGGCCAAGCTACTGTGTTAATGGGTTTAGGTTCAAGTCAACAACTTGCCCGATTAGAGACAACTTTGTGGATCTCGATTCCACCAAAAACAGCTGTTTGTGTATCAGATCTTCGAACTACAAAGATGTTGATGCGGGCAACGATTTCTATGGCATGTTACGGGAGATCGTGGAGCTGACATATAGTTATGGAATAGAGCCTGCTAAGATTGTGTTATTCAGGTGTGATTGGTTCGATCCGATTGAAGGTCAAGGTTAGAAAGTAGACAAGCACGGTCTTGTTGATATAAACTATCGGCGTCGATATCAAGCCTATGAACCATTTGTCCTATCAAGTCAGGCTCAGCTCGTATACTTCACAAGTTATCCTAAACGGGGAACAACAACAAGGTCGGACTGGTGGGCAGTATGCAAGACCAAAGCTAGAAATACCTTTGAGGTTGACGATATAGCTTATCAACAAGATGAACTACCTCTTGTAACAAATATTATAGAAGTGGACACGACGGAAGTTTCCTATTACACACCTAATTGTGTAGAAGAAGTAGAATTATCTGAAGAGGAAGATGCAGATGAAAGTAAAGATGTAGAGGAGGAAGAAGAAGAAGAAGAAGAAGAAGAAGTAGATGAGCTAAACGAACTAAATGAATTTTCAGAAGAGGATTAAATCTGTACGTTTGTTTTATCATCATATTTGACACTTTAGTGACACTTCTATCATATAAATCTGTGACACTTCAGTGACACTTTATTGACACTTTTATTGACACTTCAGTGACACTTTTTGACTATAATATTTTTCAAAAATCTGTGATGTCTATCATATAAATATGTTTTTTTGTTTTATTGTCATATGTTTTATTGTCAGGTATGACTAGACCATCTGGACGATGCGGAGGATTATATATTAGGCAGCCCCGTCAGCCTCGGGCTGGGGATGGAGAGGGCAGTTTCGTACCCTCATCCTTATCTCTGAGTACGCCAGTGTACCATTCTGTTCCCGGTCTATTACCGGGACAGGGCAGTTCTAGCAGGTTGGCGACTCCTCCCTCGTCGTCCAGCCTTCCTGATCCCGCGTCCAGCATCCCTGATCCCCCGTCCAGCATTTCTACTGTCGACGGCTCTATGGAGGGAGCCCACGTCGATCATATGGAGGACGGCGATCACACTGATCCTGTCCAGGCAGGAGGTGAGAGCGACCCTCCATACGCTCCCCCGGGCGAGACACGTATGGAGATTTGGACGGACGGGCCTATGAAGTAAGTTAATTAATTATTATATATTTCTCAAATGATTATATGTACATATATATTCATGAAAAATTATTATTGTATAGATATCGGCCTTCTACAGTACAGAGACAGCTGGGGATATTTGTGAGGCAGAACTATGGTGGGCCTTGGCTCAACAACTCAGATGCTCCCGCAGATAGGGAGGCCTTTTGGTTCGCCCACTTCAAGGTAAAAAATTTATTTATTTTTAAATTTTAATAATCATTTGTGTATATTATACAACTTTTGTATTTTACTTCTTGTAGAGGACCTATTTCTATCCACCACACCGGGCGGCGAGGATCGAGGGCCAATTTTCTGCCGTCATAGCCAAGCTCATCCGTGATGCGATCGACGACCAGAAGCGTTGTGATCGCTCCGGACAGCCGATCCAGGGTTGGATTACGCCAGAGCAGTGGACTGCGATGAAGGCTAGATTCAGCGAGCCCAAGTACCAGGAGCGGTCTGAGAAGGCCAAGGTGGCGCGGTCGAGCGCCGGTAAGTGGTGTGGTGGCTCCATTCCGATGACGGAGCATTTTCGTCGTCTGGTACATTTCCTATGACGGATATTAGTTTATATATAGTTCGATATAATGTTTAATACTAATAATAGATAATATATTTTAACAGGTAAAGAAGGGTGAGGACCCGAACATGGTGACCATCTTCCTGGTCTCCCATCGGAGGGCTGGGGACTTCATTGACGGGAGGGCGACGCAGGCATATGTACGTTCTATTCTTTATATTAACTAACTATAATTTAGAAAACAGATAAATAGATATCAATATAGACTTTAGTAAACACTTACACGTTAGCAAACATGTTCTAGGCCGAGTTTGTTCGGCTATAGAAGGAGGCGGCTGATGCTGCTGCTGCTGCTAGTGCACAAGCAGAGGGAGGGGCTGGTACTTCCTTCCAGCCGCCTGCAGAGCCATCGCCGGACGAGCTCTGGATGACCGCCGTTGGCGGTCTTCAGAAGGGTACGTACTACGGTACGGGATCCTACGGCGCGTATTTGGCCCTATAGGCAAATTGTTTATTCATACACTGTTGTTTATACACTTGGTGGGAGACTTTTTATCATCTTTCATTTTTATTTGACTCTATTGGATGTTTGTGAGGATGTGTGTCTGTGATATTTACTTTGCACTGCCTCCTATTTTTATTGTGATATTTACTTTGTGATATCTGCGACGGGATGACAAATATACCTACGCTGGGTTATAAGCGATGATCTGATATACAAAGGAGGTGCTGCCGAAATTTTAAAAAAATATATTGTATATTTTTGTTATGATGTGTGTCTGTGTTTACAGTGAATGTGAAATGCAGTGTTCGGAACCATCGACAGTTTCGATTACTGTTGTATGTTTTATCTTGGATAGAAAAAGCAACAGTTCATGGTGCACTTCTGAGAGCTTCATTTTTACGTCCTTCACTTTCTCGGACGTCGTAAAGGTTCCCAAGAAGGTGAAGGACGTGAAAAGGAAGCTCTGAGAAGTGCACCCTGAACTGTTGCTCTTTCTATCCAAGATAAAACATAGAACAGTAAGCGAAACTGTCGATGGTTCGAACACTGCACTTCACACATACTGTAAACACAGAAACACAGCATAACAAAAATATCAATTATATTTTTTTAAATTTTTTTTTAACATTAGCGACGTATAGCGACGTACTGCGACGGCAAATAGACGTCGCTATACGTCGCTCGACGTCGCTAATATACGTCGCTAAGTTGCCCACGTGGCCACGTGGATGCCATGCCTCGTCATCATTTATAAACTTTTGAAGCGTCGCTAGTGGTCGCTTTACGTCGCAATGTTGGCGACGTACTGATACGTCGCTCTCTGTCGCTCATTTGGCGACGTCTAGCGACAATGGACGCCGCGTCGCAAATAGCGACGTTCGGCGACGAAAGTATCATCTGCGACTTGCCTATAAGCGACGTACGTTTTTCGTCGCTAAATACGTCGCAAATTATTTTTAGCGACGTATTTTCTGTATTTAGCGACGTCTCCTGACGTCGCTAATCTGGATTATTTTAGTAGTGTAGCTAGGGTTGGGTCAACAATGGTCAACTAGTCTAGTTAGTCAATTCTAGGTCTAAACAAACTAAGTATATACAAATCAAGTATCCAAGATAGCTACTAACTCATAGCCTAAGTCACTTACTAAACCAAGCACAAAACTAAACCATAAGCTAACAAGGCACACAAACTTAGTCATATAATGTATATATATTATTCACATTCACATATTCATATACATAGATATATATAGGAAAGCTATATATATAGGCACATACATATATATAGAGAGAGAGAAAAAGAGGTAAAAGAGTAAGTGAGTATGTGTGTGTTTGGCATGTGTGAAAGGATATGTGTTAATGTTCTAAAATTTAGTGATAGGTAGGTGTATGTGACATGGGATACATGATGTCAAAGGGTGTATGAATGAATGTGTGTAAAAGGTTATAGGTTAACTCAGTTTATAGAAATGCATACATACATACATACTTACTTTGTATACATGCATACATACATATCATGTATATTATATTACATGATACATACATGTATACTTGTATTATATTATACTTACATTCATGCATATTAGATACTTGTATTTATATTAACATATTGCAAACATTCATTTCATTCATGCATCTATGCATTACCTACATGTTTTATATATAAGCATACATTGTATATTCTTATCATTTTATACATTAACATAGAGACATACAAACATGCACACATCATATGTTTCATACCTTGCATTACCTTACATATCATGTTATATATTATCATTCATTCCTTTCATATATTACATTATCTTTAAGTTGAATACATCATATATGGATACAATACATAATCTTGCATGCTTGCATTCATATATTACATTCTATATTACCTATATACATATATTTCCTCCATTCATTCATGTTTGCATCATATACTCTACATTACCATACATGTTATCATTATATATTGCATTATAATATTTATGCATTATGCATTCATATCTATCATTACATATATATCTTGCATTCATTATATACTTTCATGTATACATTGTATATCATTCTTTCATTCATGCATTTATGCATTGCTTATATGCATTATATTAATTATATTCCTACATGCTTGCATTCAACCATATATATACATTAATATAAAAAGAATATATATGTCATATATAGATTATTTCATTCATCAAACATATCATGCATTACATACTCTATATTTATTTAATATCCATACTACATAGGCTCATAGGTTACACAAAAAGCATATATCGTATAGTCACTCTTCTACTTAAAATCAATACTGTACCAATTGGGTCTTCACTAAATTCTAGGATTAAAGTATGTTGTAGCTCTTCGTGTTAGCTTTCCAAAACTTTAAACGGATCGCATTTTCGTGTCCGGAAGCTCCCGAAATTGCGAAAACACCGAAACACGTTCGTCTTTCGTACAGCAGACACTCAAATAATTTTACAGAAAGTTCTAGAACGAATTTGGCTTACTAAAATATATATTTGGAAAGCTAACTTTGATACGCTTCTTTTAAAAAAATGGGAGGTTAATTGAAGCTATGAGCTAAAAGTTATGGCATTTCTAAGTTGCTTTAGCTACTAAAAACGTGGATAAAAATTATGACGAATTTGGGTTGTTTGGACAAAAAACACATGTAGGACAAAATACTTGGATACCAACATAGCTATCTAAATAAAACTTATTCTAACCATCCTAAATAAGATCAATCCACTCTCTAACCATCTAACCACACACACAAATAAATATATATATGCACAAAGCCCACACACACACACACACACACACACACACACACACACACACACATATATATATATATATATATATATATATATATATATATATATATATATATATATATATATATATATATATATATATATAAAGAGACACACCAATCTAAATATAAAATAAATATGATACAATATGATACTATAAAGAACACATTAGGAACAACTCTCTAAAAATATAAATCTGAGATTAAAACACTAATTAATCATTCCTACAATATATATATGCATACAAGTGTCCAAAATAGGGGTTTTTTCCACTAGGACACAATCACAACACAAAGGACACTCCTATGACCTCCAAATGGACACAAAATGGACACAAATGGAGATACAACCATGGGGGTCATTCCTATGGGTTCAAAATATTCCTATATGCATGTAGGGGTGGTTTAGAGGAGAGATTATACCTTCCAGGAGAGAGATTCAAAGGAAAAGCCTTCCGACACGGCACCGACACGTAGAGATTCCAAAAGGACATGAACGAGCTCCGAATCCTCCCAAACTTGGCTAGCACCCTCTAACCATGGAGTAGAAGAGAAATAAAGAAGATTTGGTAGACGAAGGGGTTGATTTGGAGATGAAATCAATGGAGGTTCATCTCTAAATTAATTTGGAGAAGAACAAGAGAGAGAAAATGGATGAAAACAAATGAATGAAGGAGTGACTCACTCCTTATCCCCCCATAGGTGGCTACCCAAAAAGGGTGAGGTGTCCCCTATTTGAATGTCCAAAATGCCCTCCACTTGTCACGACCCGCACCCTGTATAGGAGCACGAGAAGTGGTTACGTCCAGCCTACGCCGCAGTGTCGGCGGTAGTAAGCTGTTCTAGGTTGCTAACTAATCTCATGCAGTGAATATAAAAAGTACTTGTCCAGATATCAGCTCCGAATGGAGGGCAAGTAAAAGGGTATGATCTACTCAAACACAGTCTAAGCACGAAAAGATAACACAGAAGTTATACCTAAGGAATTAAAGACAACAACAACTAACTGCTAAAATAATACTCCAATATCTCAAATCAACTTAATACAGACTCAATATCTTAACTTTAATACAACAAGCCAAAACATGAAAGCTAAAGTAGTGTACTAGCTAATCTCCTGAATCACTCCTGAGAGTCAGAACCAAAGGTAGCTAATCCCTCGCCAGGTCCATGGTAAGCAGGGCATGTGTCCACAGGATTATCATCTGTAATATTTTCAACAGGTCCAATCAGGACGGGAACGAGCACAACTCATCAAGAAAAACCCAAGTAAATGACAAAGAACTATAAAGCAGTTATAGACAGTTTTATTGATGAGCATGGCAGTTCTATGCAGGTAATGATGGCACAGAGACACAGTAAGATACAAGAAAAGAAAGGTAACTAAAACAAGAGAAGAATCATGGCAATGAAGACTGTAATAAAAGCTAACTGAACTAGAATATCATGTTTGAGTCCAGACAGTACGATATAAGTCTAATGTAATCCCAGTGTGAGTCCAGTCCATATAATCTGATACCAGATAATTTCCAGTACAAGATGAGTCCAACAGTGATCAATGAAACCAGGGTGAGTCCAACTATAATCTAACAGTGTGTTTTAAAATACCGAGGTCGACATGCAAACGGCTGTAGGTATCAGGCACATCTCTCACTGATCAGGCAAGAGATGGCTATGCTTCCAGTAGATTCCAGTTTGGAGATTCCAGATTTGGGGTATGTCTACATGTCTTACTCAATATTTCCCCGCCCAGCAAGTGAATCCAGTACAAGACACAAAAATCGAGATGAGTCCGGCCAAATAATGATTCCAGAAATGATTCCAGAATGATTCCAGTGATTCCAGTAATAGAGATCAGTAAGTAAGGTATGTGTCGCATACATGAATCCAGAAATATCCATACGTGTTGATACAGAGAATCACATAGAACTAACTAGAACTGAAATACAGTAATCGACAAATAAATGAGAGAATTATCAGAGAATGTACTCGCCTGTTACTCTGGAAAGAGTAGTGTAATATCAGATGTCTGTACCAGGGTCACAATGTCCTAAAATAGAGCAATACAGTTATGACATGTCCAAAATGAAGGTAAATGAAATCTACGATGCAATCTATATGAATTCTAAGCTAATCTAGGTCAAAGTCAAACTTGGTCAACTCTACAGTCAAACTAAGTCAAATCAAGTCATACTAGGTCACAAGAAGTTAAACTAAGTCATACAAGGTCAAACAAGGTTAAACAAATCTAATCTAGGTTAAAGTCAACCCTTGGTCAAATATTCTAGCCAAACTAGTCAAGTACTAGTCAACATGATCAATCTGGGTCAAGTCTAAGTCAAACTTAGACCAACTAAGGTATTGGTCAAACAAAGACTAGTCAGTCAGATAATTAGGTTAATCTTGACTAATGGTCAACATCCAGTCAAACCCTATAAGGCTAATTCAAAACCAAACATAGGCTAACCTGTCTTAGAATACCTAAGATACTATAATACTAGGCTAAGGTATAACCAACTTCCTATACAAGGTATATCACTCACAAATACATATAGTACAAACCAAACTTAACCCTATAATCAAGCAAATCCATACTCTAACTCAAATCAAGACTCAACTCCTATTATCTCACTTAACCCCATACATATCTTCATCTACATGGGACTACCCATATAACTCAAGTTACAATAATACCCTTATATAGGTCAAAATCCTAACCAACTAGTTTACAGTCTAGGGTTTAGTCAAACCTTAGTCACCAAGTCATTTAGAGTCCATCTAAGTCCATTCTAGGTCATTTAGGTCAAGGTTTGACCTATAGTTGACTTTGGTCAACCTTGGTCAACACTAAAAGTCAAACTGGTCAAACTAGTCCAAGTTAGGTCAAACAATGTTAAACTAGTTAGGGTTAGTCAAACTAGTCATTCTAGGTTAGTTTAAGTCAAAACTAGGTTAAGCTAGTTCAAATTTGACCTAAGGTTGACCTTGGTCAATCACTTAGTCAAATTGGGGTCAAACTAGCTAAGTCTTGGTTTACTAGTCAATTAGGGTTAGGCCTAATGGCCATAGGCTAGTATCATAGCCCATAGGTTAGTATTCCTAGGTCAAGGCTATAGGGTTCATAGGTTTACACCTATAATAGGGTCTATACATTATACCTATATATAGGGGTCAATATGTATATACCCATACCCAAATAGGATTTCTATATACTATACAACTCACATACACATATTTATATAACATCACTATAGGAAAACTAATACAAATATACATATATCAATATATATATATATACCTATATATATATAAACTCATATATATACTATATATATATAGAGAGAGACAAAGGGAAAGAGAGAGAGACTGAATGAGAGAGAGAGTGAGACAGTGAATGAGAGAGAAAGACAGGAAGGGAGAGGGGTTCCTGTTCCTGGAACCAGGAAGCCCAAACACACACACACAATAGCATATATACATACATAGGTATAAATATACATATCTACCCAAATACACAACCATTTTCCCTCAAATTTCACCCACACTCACATATACATATATACTACATATATACATACTAATATAAACTAGTACAATGGATTATTCATATCAAAATCGAGTTTGAAATTCGTTTTACAAAAACTGGAAAATATCCTAAAAACAGGAAAACTGGGACTGTGTAGGTAAACAAGGGTAAACCCGATTTCACCCACGAAACCAAGCTAAGACTCGATCCTATTGGTTGGTAATCGTGTCCCACAACATACCCTAGTGTCCTAGGTGCCTGACACGACACCAAGACACGGATTTATGTGTCCAAACACGCAAAACATTCAATCGGGTAAACTCCTGACACGCGCACGAATAACAGTGTCGTGCACGAGTTCATGTCGCTCGTGTGCACGACACGACACAACACAACCCACGTGGTTGTGTCCCAGTGTCGACCTAGTGTAGGGCTAGGATTAGGACACCCTGACACGTGTCCACGTCGCGTGTGCGAGACACGGGACACGCGTATCAGTGCCCAAATTCGACAGCCGCGCGCACAGTGCATTCCCCGTGCGCGCGCTCGTGCGTGTCCGACTCGACACGTGGGCGCATGAAACTTCATGGGTAGGTTGTCAGAGGGTGCCCCTACCCTCGTGCCAAGTGGCACGTGTCCACGTGTCACGTGCAGCGAGCACGAGATGTGCAGCAGCAGGGGAGCCGCGCGCACTGTCGTGCTGCGTCGTGCACGCGTGTCGAGGGCTTGTGCGCCACGTGTGTGTCACCTAGGGCCTCGTGGTCGTGTCCTAGGATAGGTGAGGTGTCAGGGTACGTGTCTAGGTCACTGTATCGTGTCCACG
Source organism: Iris pallida (assembly GCA_029216955.1). Lineage (NCBI taxonomy): Eukaryota > Viridiplantae > Streptophyta > Magnoliopsida > Asparagales > Iridaceae > Iris > Iris pallida. The sequence goes on from JANAVB010030819.1 coordinate 583,536, forward strand.
ACACGTGTGGACACGACAGTAAGTGTCTAACAGTGGGGTTTTTGCAGTGTCACAGTGTGTTTTAAGCAGTGTGTTCGTGTCCAATTTGGACACGGACACGATAAGATTTTGTGCTCAGTCAAGTTGGTATGTGTCCTACATGTCTAGGGCTACCAGAAAATATATTTTGTTTGGAAAATTTTGAATAAAAAGTCCTATGTGGCATTTCACCAAACACCAATATAAAACCATTGATACGTGTCCGATACGGACACCAAACCAAGTCTAAATCTCACCAAACTTAGCCTACAGTTAGGGTATACCTATATGCATGCATTTATGAAGAGAAATCACAATATTAGCTAGGTTTATAGGTATTTACCTATGAGTGCAAAATCCTCAAATATAGGCCTATTTGAATGAGATCCTTCTTCGACTCCCAATGTCCAAAGCTTCACGAATCCTTGCTAGCAAGCCACAATTGGTATCCTCTAGTGTAGGGGAGTCTAATGCAAGAAACTAGGCTCAATTTGGAGTTAAATTGGTTAAGTGGTGAAGGGTTGAAGTGGTAGGGAAACTAGGTTTTTAGTGTAATGGAAAAATAGCATGAATGAAGAGGGGGGTGTGTTTATATGGAAGGGGGTAGGGTGTGGCTGCCATGGGGGGGTAGGGTAGATATTTAGGGTTCCTTTACACCTTGCTAGCTTAGCTCTTAAGGCTTGGACCAAGTAGATATTTCTAGGTTTCATGAAAATATCTATAAAGTAAATATCTAAGATATTTCAATCCTAAGATATTTACAACATAGAGTAAATACCTACACTTAGTCTTCTAGGTTAGTGGCTAACCCCTAGATTAGGCTAAACTAGGTTAGGGACTAACATGACACTAATCAACTAATTAAATAATAATAAATCACATAAATCCAAATAAATTCTAGAAAATTACTAAAATACCCTTTAGGCTAAAAAGCCCTAATTTGATGTTCTAAACCTATGGTTAGGCTCACATGATCATGGTTAGTCTCTAGGTTATAAAATCTCTAGGGTTTACACTAGGGTTACACTAGTAAAACCACAAAGTCATAAGCCATGACTTAGAAAATAATTTTAATCTAACTAAAAATCACCAAAATTCATAACATGACTAAATCACCATTAATAAATAATAAAAATAATAAATTTTCAGAAAATCCCAATTTCAGAAAACTGGGTCTTACAAGTCTACCCTCCTTAGAAAAATTTCGTCCTCGAAATTAAGATAGTCGTACTCCTCCTAGGTCAAACCCCCAGTCAATCAGAGTCAAAAGATAACATGCAATCATAGTCCTACTGGTCGTGATTCCACAGTCTCGAACAGGGTAACTATACTATCTAGCATATCACAAGCATATCCTGACAGGTACTAATGGAATCATACAACAAGACGGGCAAGGAAGGACAGAAAAGACAAACCTGCTAACTCGTCACCTGCAGCGTTGGTCTCCTCGACCGTCATCGCAAAAGCTCCACCCCTCTGGTGCTGAGCTACAGGTGGCCTAGCACCCTCAAAAGGAGGTGCAAAGGGACAGTCTACCATCCTATATGAAACTGGTAAAGACAACTAGGAATTTATTATGAAGGATTACCACTCCAAAGATGATCAAATCGAAGGTTTAAGGCACGAGGGTCAATTGCATTGAAATCCAATAACACAGTATATAAAAGAAGATTTAGTCCCGGCTCGATCTAAGTTGATCAATTTCAGGATATATCGAAGTTGGACAAGATGGAGAACGAGACCATTGAAGTCTGAACACGAGTATCCAGGATTTGATATCTATATTACAATTGAATTAATTCAATTGAATAAGACCCCAAACACTGGATGATAAGGAGGATGACCCGGTCAACTGGTCACGATCAAAGAATTAAAATTTAAAGAATGATGCAAGGATATAGAAATAAGGCAATTTCTTCCTTTGGATAGGGAAACTAAACATGATACCTTGGGTTGATCTATCAAGTACAGTGCCTTTTCCATCTAAAATATGTGAAAGGCAAAACAATAATGAGTTCAAAGGCGATGTTATTAAGCACAATACGTGGTTCATAGGCGATGGAAATAATTCAAGGAGAGTTGCCAAGCTGTCGTGGATGAGACTCTAGGGCAAATTTAACTATGTCTCCCTCCACATAGAATAACATATGAAAAGTGAACCAAAGTGCAATAGGTTGATCAGACCATCATGCACCGGTTCTGATTAGACAATATGTTAGTGGGTACCGGCCCCCAATAAAATATGTCATGATCAAGCTCGAAAAGATCAGCTTGTAAAACTGGTGCTAAATTAGCAACATAAGATAGACAAAACGTAAGTAAGGATACGATGAAGGAAGTTAATAGTCCAAGATTCTTCAAACATCAAGGAGAGAGGGTGAATCAAAACAAGAGAAAAAGGATTTTCAAATCGAAGTTCGTAATGAGATTCTCAAGGGTCGTCCAGGAATCTCTCAAGTAGTCCTAACTATGACTGAGTAACCTCTCCGTTAAAGCCTATCTCTCAATCCTATCGCAGGCTCGCAGCAGTACAACTAAGTCGTCGTACTACCACGATATCGCACTAATGCGACTCTAGACTAAAACCTATTCCTTAATTCCTATCGCAGGCATGCTTGGTACAATAACGTAACCAAACAATTTAGTCGACAGACCTGCATGGGCCACCACTAAAAACGTGTCACGACCCGCACCCTGTATAGGAGCACGAGAAGTGGTTACGTCCAGCCTACGCCGCAGTGTCGGCGGTAGTAAGCTGTTCTAGGTTGCTAACTAATCTCATGCAGTGAATATAAAAAGTACTTGTCCAGATATCAGCTCCGAATGGAGGGCAAGTAAAAGGGTATGATCTACTCAAACACAGTCTAAGCACGAAAAGATAACACAGAAGTTATACCTAAGGAATTAAAGACAACAACAACTAACTGCTAAAATAATACTCCAATATCTCAAATCAACTTAATACAGACTCAATATCTTAACTTTAATACAACAAGCCAAAACATGAAAGCTAAAGTAGTGTACTAGCTAATCTCCTGAATCACTCCTGAGAGTCAGAACCAAAGGTAGCTAATCCCTCGCCAGGTCCATGGTAAGCAGGGCATGTGTCCACAGGATTATCATCTGTAATATTTTCAACAGGTCCAATCAGGACGGGAACGAGCACAACTCATCAAGAAAAACCCAAGTAAATGACAAAGAACTATAAAGCAGTTATAGACAGTTTTATTGATGAGCATGGCAGTTCTATGCAGGTAATGATGGCACAGAGACACAGTAAGATACAAGAAAAGAAAGGTAACTAAAACAAGAGAAGAATCATGGCAATGAAGACTGTAATAAAAGCTAACTGAACTAGAATATCATGTTTGAGTCCAGACAGTACGATATAAGTCTAATGTAATCCCAGTGTGAGTCCAGTCCATATAATCTGATACCAGATAATTTCCAGTACAAGATGAGTCCAACAGTGATCAATGAAACCAGGGTGAGTCCAACTATGATCTAACAGTGTGTTTTAAAATACCGAGGTCGACATGCAAACGGCTGTAGGTATCAGGCACATCTCTCACTGATCAGGCAAGAGATGGCTATGCTTCCAGTAGATTCCAGTTTGGAGATTCCAGATTTGGGGTATGTCTACATGTCTTACTCAATATTTCCCCGCCCAGCAAGTGAATCCAGTACAAGACACAAAAATCGAGATGAGTCCGGCCAAATGATGATTCCAGAAATGATTCCAGAATGATTCCAGTGATTCCAGTAATAGAGATCAGTAAGTAAGGTATGTGTCGCATACATGAATCCAGAAATATCCATACGTGTTGATACAGAGAATCACATAGAACTAACTAGAACTGAAATACAGTAATCGACAAATAAATGAGAGAATTATCAGAGAATGTACTCGCCTGTTACTCTGGAAAGAGTAGTGTAATATCAGATGTCTGTACCAGGGTCACAATGTCCTAAAATAGAGCAATACAGTTATGACATGTCCAAAATGAAGGTAAATGAAATCTACGATGCAATCTATATGAATTCTAAGCCAATCTAGGTCAAAGTCAAACTTGGTCAACTCTACAGTCAAACTAAGTCAAATCAAGTCATACTAGGTCACAAGAAGTTAAACTAAGTCATACAAGGTCAAACAAGGTTAAACAAATCTAATCTAGGTTAAAGTCAACCCTTGGTCAAATATTCTAGCCAAACTAGTCAAGTACTAGTCAACATGATCAATCTGGGTCAAGTCTAAGTCAAACTTAGACCAACTAAGGTATTGGTCAAACAAAGACTAGTCAGTCAGATAATTAGGTTAATCTTGACTAATGGTCAACATCCAGTCAAACCCTATAAGGCTAATTCAAAACCAAACATAGGCTAACCTGTCTTAGAATACCTAAGATACTATAATACTAGGCTAAGGTATAACCAACTTCCTATACAAGGTATATCACTCACAAATACATATAGTACAAACCAAACTTAACCCTATAATCAAGCAAATCCATACTCTAACTCAAATCAAGACTCAACTCCTATTATCTCACTTAACCCCATACATATCTTCATCTACATGGGACTACCCATATAACTCAAGTTACAATAATACCCTTATATAGGTCAAAATCCTAACCAACTAGTTTACAGTCTAGGGTTTAGTCAAACCTTAGTCACCAAGTCATTTAGAGTCCATCTAAGTCCATTCTAGGTCATTTAGGTCAAGGTTTGACCTATAGTTGACTTTGGTCAACCTTGGTCAACACTAAAAGTCAAACTGGTCAAACTAGTCCAAGTTAGGTCAAACAATGTTAAACTAGTTAGGGTTAGTCAAACTAGTCATTCTAGGTTAGTTTAAGTCAAAACTAGGTTAAGCTAGTTCAAATTTGACCTAAGGTTGACCTTGGTCAATCACTTAGTCAAATTGGGGTCAAACTAGCTAAGTCTTGGTTTACTAGTCAATTAGGGTTAGGCCTAATGGCCATAGGCTAGTATCATAGCCCATAGGTTAGTATTCCTAGGTCAAGGCTATAGGGTTCATAGGTTTACACCTATAATAGGGTCTATACATTATACCTATATATAGGGGTCAATATGTATATACCCATACCCAAATAGGATTTCTATATACTATACAACTCACATACACATATTTATATAACATCACTATAGGAAAACTAATACAAATATACATATATCAATATATATATATATACCTATATATATATAAACTCATATATATACTATATATATATAGAGAGAGACAAAGGGAAAGAGAGAGAGACTGAATGAGAGAGAGAGTGAGACAGTGAATGAGAGAGAAAGACAGGAAGGGAGAGGGGTTCCTGTTCCTGGAACCAGGAAGCCCAAACACACACACACAATAGCATATATACATACATAGGTATAAATATACATATCTACCCAAATACACAACCATTTTCCCTCAAATTTCACCCACACTCACATATACATATATACTACATATATACATACTAATATAAACTAGTACAATGGATTATTCATATCAAAATCGAGTTTGAAATTCGTTTTACAAAAACTGGAAAATATCCTAAAAACAGGAAAACTGGGACTGTGTAGGTAAACAAGGGTAAACCCGATTTCACCCACGAAACCAAGCTAAGACTCGATCCTATTGGTTGGTAATCGTGTCCCACAACATACCCTAGTGTCCTAGGTGCCTGACACGACACCAAGACACGGATTTATGTGTCCAAACACGCAAAACATTCAATCGGGTAAACTCCTGACACGCGCACGAATAACAGTGTCGTGCACGAGTTCATGTCGCTCGTGTGCACGACACGACACAACACAACCCACGTGGTTGTGTCCCAGTGTCGACCTAGTGTAGGGCTAGGATTAGGACACCCTGACACGTGTCCACGTCGCGTGTGCGAGACACGGGACACGCGTATCAGTGCCCAAATTCGACAGCCGCGCGCACAGTGCATTCCCCGTGCGCGCGCTCGTGCGTGTCCGACTCGACACGTGGGCGCATGAAACTTCATGGGTAGGTTGTCAGAGGGTGCCCCTACCCTCGTGCCAAGTGGCACGTGTCCACGTGTCACGTGCAGCGAGCACGAGATGTGCAGCAGCAGGGGAGCCGCGCGCACTGTCGTGCTGCGTCGTGCACGCGTGTCGAGGGCTTGTGCGCCACGTGTGTGTCACCTAGGGCCTCGTGGTCGTGTCCTAGGATAGGTGAGGTGTCAGGGTACGTGTCTAGGTCACTGTATCGTGTCCACGACACGTGTGGACACGACAGTAAGTGTCTAACAGTGGGGTTTTTGCAGTGTCACAGTGTGTTTTAAGCAGTGTGTTCGTGTCCAATTTGGACACGGACACGATAAGATTTTGTGCTCAGTCAAGTTGGTATGTGTCCTACATGTCTAGGGCTACCAGAAAATATATTTTGTTTGGAAAATTTTGAATAAAAAGTCCTATGTGGCATTTCACCAAACACCAATATAAAACCATTGATACGTGTCCGATACGGACACCAAACCAAGTCTAAATCTCACCAAACTTAGCCTACAGTTAGGGTATACCTATATGCATGCATTTATGAAGAGAAATCACAATATTAGCTAGGTTTATAGGTATTTACCTATGAGTGCAAAATCCTCAAATATAGGCCTATTTGAATGAGATCCTTCTTCGACTCCCAATGTCCAAAGCTTCACGAATCCTTGCTAGCAAGCCACAATTGGTATCCTCTAGTGTAGGGGAGTCTAATGCAAGAAACTAGGCTCAATTTGGAGTTAAATTGGTTAAGTGGTGAAGGGTTGAAGTGGTAGGGAAACTAGGTTTTTAGTGTAATGGAAAAATAGCATGAATGAAGAGGGGGGGTGTGTTTATATGGAAGGGGGTAGGGTGTGGCTGCCATGGGGGGGTAGGGTAGATATTTAGGGTTCCTTTACACCTTGCTAGCTTAGCTCTTAAGGCTTGGACCAAGTAGATATTTCTAGGTTTCATGAAAATATCTATAAAGTAAATATCTAAGATATTTCAATCCTAAGATATTTACAACATAGAGTAAATACCTACACTTAGTCTTCTAGGTTAGTGGCTAACCCCTAGATTAGGCTAAACTAGGTTAGGGACTAACATGACACTAATCAACTAATTAAATAATAATAAATCACATAAATCCAAATAAATTCTAGAAAATTACTAAAATACCCTTTAGGCTAAAAAGCCCTAATTTGATGTTCTAAACCTATGGTTAGGCTCACATGATCATGGTTAGTCTCTAGGTTATAAAATCTCTAGGGTTTACACTAGGGTTACACTAGTAAAACCACAAAGTCATAAGCCATGACTTAGAAAATAATTTTAATCTAACTAAAAATCACCAAAATTCATAACATGACTAAATCACCATTAATAAATAATAAAAATAATAAATTTTCAGAAAATCCCAATTTCAGAAAACTGGGTCTTACACCACTAATCTATTTGATTTAAATTAGGAATGGGTTAAAGGTTGAGGTCAATTTAGTCTAGTTTTAAGTCTCTAATTAAACTAAACCTATCCATAAATAATTAGTCTAACTACTAACTAAAATTAATATCATGTGGACTAAAACTAATATCATGTGGGCCATGCCTAACTAGTGTGTGGGTCCCACTAGAGTCAAACTACCCCCCGGGTCCCCGTTTCAAGTCGGATTGAGTTGAAATTCGAACCCGACTCAAATAACTCCAAAACAATATCATAAATAATAAAATAAATTTCAACCCCAAAATAATATCATAAATAATAAAATAAATTTTAAAAATATTCAAAAATATAAAATGATAAAAATACCCCTGTTTCTGAAAACTGGGGGTGACAAATCTATCCACCTTAAAAAAATTTGTCCTCGAAATTAAAATGTTCATACTCCTTCTAGGTCAAACCCCCACAATCAAAGTCCCAGAACTTAAACAAATCATATGATTTAAAAAGACGACATACAAGATCATGGCATACGGTGGTAGTGAAGTCTCATCTAGGTATACTAGTCATGCTAACCAAAACGGTCATAGGGTATCAAAACACACAAGCAATCTAGGGTGCTAAACTAGAAAAGATACAGAAATAATAATCATCAAAACTGTAAGGCAGTCTACCATCCTATATGAAACTGGTACTTATCAAAAATAAATAAAGATGACTACCAATTATCTATAAAGGGTACTATTCAAAGAAAATCACAATCAAAAGTTAAAGAATGAACGTCAATTGCATTGAAATCCAATCACAATATATATATAGAGAGTGTTAGAGAAGGAAAAGCTAGCATTATGTAAGGTTATGTGGTTCGTGTGTGTATGGATGTATGTGGACATGTTCATATGGTTAGATAGTAGGCATGTGTGTATGTAAAATATACATGAAGAGTATAGAAGGATTTGGGTTTCGAAATAATCACTACAACAAAAAACCCTTTTAATAACGCTCGATAAGACGTATTGATGACGCCTGATACCTAAGCGTTATCAAAGTTCGAAATACCTTTATTTCTATGACGGTTATGACTAATTCTGGGCTTTTTATGACGTTTATAAAACAAAGCGTCATTAATAGTTTAGAGCGGTGGCAAACTTATAATATTTTGCAAACGTATTAATATGTTTGAAATACCATTCGTCGTCTCTCTTCTTAACAGACTTCAACTCTCTTTCTTCCTTTCTCTATCCAAAAAAAAAAATTAGGGTTAGGGTTTTGAGAAGAGAATGATAAAGAAATCGGGTCCGAGCAGAAATCACTGGAAGCTCTGCGGAGAAGAAGCCTCCCTCTACTGCACGGGGTCGTCCTGATGGGGAGGGCGGCGTTCTCCTGCAGGGCCCTGTTCTGGGTGCTGAGGCTCGTGTCGGACCCCGGCGCCGCGGCGAGCAGGGAGTGCAGGCAGGGGCTGGAGAGGGTGATCGGCCTGGCACTGGACCAGGCGACGCTGGACGACCTGAACCGGGGTCGTCCTGATGGGGAGGGCGGCGTCTACGACGTGAACCTGGTGGTGAGGCTGGTGAGGGTGTTCGTGCTCGAGGCGGAGGAGGAGGAGGGGGGAGGGGTGGCGTTGGGCAGGTTGAAGAAGGTCGGGAGACTGCTCGACAAGTATTTGAGGGAGAGCCTGAACGTGTCTAGGTTCCTCGCGGTGGCCGAGAGCCTGCCCGATTCGGCAAGGGACTGCTTCGATGGGGTCTACAGGGCGCTGGACATCTACCTTGAGGTACATTACTAATTAGGAGCCGCACCTGCACTTAAGTATCGGACATGACCCGGACACTCCGTCCATAATACACAAGGACACACCTAAAAATGGTTGGTTGGAAGAGGTCATTACCTATTGGGAAGGGTTTCCAATACCAATGCAACCAAAGGACACAAAATGGACACTCCTTCAAGCCAGCTCCTCTCCAATGGTTCTCCTTCCTTCCTTGAGGCTCCTTGTCTCCTTTGGGATGGATGATGACAAGTAGGGAGAGCTATGGCTAGATTTTAGGGATAGCTTCTACTGAAAGTGGCTTGAGAAAGAAGATGATGAAAATAGTGAACAGTAGGTTGTTGTTCAATAGGAAAATAGTGTACTTATTTCATCAATTCATCTTGTTTTTTCTCCTGATAGTGAAGCTCAAGTATATGACTTTGAAAATGTGCTCACACATACCTAGCTAGAAGTTTTTAACTTTATTACATCAGTCGACATGTATGAGATTCAGAAAAAAAATGCACAAATAACATTTTTGTATTTAAGTGTTTTGGATAGTGATGACTTTTGCAAATAATTTAGTTTGATGTTGTTTTAGCACAAGGGTGGAAAGAGGCTAGGGTGACCATACCTACAGATATCACACCAAATCAAAGACCTTCGTATCCATTTCAATACTAATGTACACCTGAATCACACTACATCTCAACTAAATTATATCTCCCTATCCTTCATTACCTAACCTCATCGCAAAAATTTGATGCCATATTCATTTTAATACTTTTGTAAAATCTTTTTTTCCTTGTGAAGTTATATATACACGAACATGATATAATATACTATGAAAATGGCGACATAAACATGCCTAATGATATTAGTGAGTCTTAATATATTTTTGAATATGTGGGTAATGTACAGTGGAAGAATGAGACATCAAATATTGTTGGTTTCTAATATTAGAGCTGAATCATAATATTAATATGAAAGTTTCTTGTAGTGCCAATGCGTAACAATTCCTTTTTCTTGAGCTTGGTGTATGGAGGGAGATTAATTCCTAGGACTTACATGAATTTATGAAAAAGAAGCTAGGTTCAAGTTATGTAATATGTAGGGCTAGTCTTGTATGGCTAAAGAAATTTTCTTATCCAGGTAATATGCACATAATTCCTTTCTTGTTTTTGAAGTTATGGACTTGCAGTAGTAAAGGCAAGTATGAGGCAAAAAGAAAAAGGCTATGATCCCTTTTGTTCTTTTTTTCCACTGTCATCTCTCTCATGAATTTTCGTGCCTCTTAATTTTTTTGAACTTGAAAGCTAGCTAGAGATCATGAGATAGCCTAGAAGAGGCTACGGTATTTTATTAGGAGATGTGAGAAAATACTCATATTTGGTTTATTATTAACTAATAGTTACATTAAGAAAATTGCACTAGATTGGTTTATGTTAGTAAATATGTTCCTACAGTTGGAAATTCTTCGTATGTTGATGAATATGTTAGTAATATGTTATAGTGTAGTAACTAATATGTTCCTATACTTGAATTTTTTTTATTTAGATTGGTATTAGTTTGTGGGTTGATAGATATACGAGTTATACTTTCTATTACAGACAATTAGAGTATATTCTGTTCTATTGTTCTTTTGGTTATATTTCTGTTCATGCTAATTTTTTTCTATTACTATAGTAGGTTCTGATTAATTTATGCCACTACTTGTTATATATGTATGATACATGCTTTGCTTTCTTACTAGGTTATAGTTAATGTTGGATCAAACATACTAGAGGAATTGCCTTCTCACATAAAACTGAATAATGGGCATAAAGTTGTGCTATATTTTAGATCTATATAGAATTGAATAATGTGCATCACACTACTAGATTTTTCTTACCTCTGGACTCCAACCTTTAGATGTTTTAAAGGAAAGTAAAGTTTAAGATCAAAGTGGTACGTCTCAAAATTTTCCTCTATGTATAGGAGAAGAGGTTGTAGTTCGGCCAATAAGATAATATGTTCCCTTTATTCGTCTGCCTAGATGTTTTCCCTTTGAGTGATTTAGTTTTCAGTCCCGTTCAGTTTCATATTTTAGTTTTCACTCCTTAAATGTTTTTAACTAGCCAATGTATTTAAGCTTTATGATTTCAAATTTTATTCTACTTTATATTTTACCAGGTTAATTCATTTGTATTGATGGTAAGGTTTAAGGGAGTCACGTTTAAGCAATATTTGTAGCTTAACCATACAACTGATGACAACCTTTTTTCCTGTAATGAAGTGCGTAATATTAATAATGGCATCAAGGAAGATTGGTGGCACTAGTAGAATCTTTATTTTTGAGCTGTTATTTGTGAAATTGGTCGATTAGGCGAACAAAACTATTCAAAGTATGGTTTTGCTCATAACTGGTGGAGAGTGATATCTGAAGAATGCAAAATATCTTTTACAATCTATACGTGTGTCGATTCTCAGGGTATCGTACCGCTCGCAGGCTCCAATGATAAATCATGGTGCCAAGGACTAGATGGCCGAGCATCAAGGACTGCCACATACTATCAACCACCTTGTTGGTTTAGACTCTAGTTTTTAGTTTAGACTGATTGCTTCTTTTCCCTAGTTGGAGACAAGATACCTGAAGAACACAAACGCAAAATAATTCTTTTGCCATTACATCTTCTACACACTAATTGCTTTCTTTTCTGTAGTCGTTAGTTTAGACTTATTTTCTTGTTTAACAAACCTTATTTCATAACCTTATTGCCTTGTTTAGCCAACCTTATTGCTTTGAACTCAATTTCTAGTTTATTTCCACGCTTGTAGCCAAAAAATACCATAGAGCTACATTTTCTTAAATATTTGCTTCATTTCCAGAAATATATTCCTCAAGAATGAAGCTTCATTCTTATCAATTGTCTTTCCGATCCGATACATATAGGCTGATAGTTGCTTGGGAACCTAGCTTGGGCCAAGATACACAAGCTGCTTGGGAAAGTTTTCTTAGTATATATCTTTTCCAAGAGTCTGTGTTACAACTTACAAGATATGCACTACAAATCGAAATTTACTGGTTATTTGTTTTCAAGTGGAGGTTGTTAGATACACTGCATCTCAACTAGGAGCCAAGATATCATGTTATCTTTTTTGATTTAGTAGTTCTTTTCTTGCTTAATTTCAGAATGACTGGGGTGTCGTGAAACGTGGTTGGGATGCCCAGGTTCTTGGCGAAGCTCCTTACAAGTTCCGTAATGCTGTTGAAGCTGTAAAAGAGCTCAGAAAGGAACCAAAAGCTAATGACCAGTACTTGCCCCCTTTTGTTATTGTTGATGAGAGTGGCTAGATTACCTAAACTGCGTGATTGATAAGTATTCTTCTCTTGTTTGTTTCACAGTAAGACTGTCAAATTTGGTCATGGGTGCCTTTTCTTATTCTATTTCTCTTGCCATTGTACCCAGAAATCTAATCAACTCTACTTGCACGATTTTGATTTTTGTATTAATAGTTGAGCAGTAATTAATTCTGTGACTGGTGAATTGCAGGTCCTAACAAATGGCATAGAGGTGAAGCTGCAAAGGAATGCTTTTAGTGTGATTGAAGCCCCGACTGGTCTTGAGGAGAACAATGATGTTGAATGTGAAAATATGCTGTGGAATGGTTCTGATATATGTATTTGGATGTCCTATTTTGAAAAAATGTAATGAAGATGGTGATATATATTATGTATATTTGTAAATGGATTAAATGGTACTTTATAACATTTAGATGTTTTCTTGTGAATATGGTTCAAAATGAATGTTTTAAAATTGAATTGAGCAACATTGAGCATTGATCTATAATTTTTTGGAAAGTAATATATAAATGTGCAGAATTGAGCATTATAAATGTGCTGAATTGAGTCTATATAGATTATCTATTCATAACGCTTTCAAACTACGCTGAAAATAAGTGTAGCAGAAACTCATCATATTCATGACGTTTTTATTTATGACGCTTTTAAAAAACATTTATAACACCCGTTTTCATCACGCTTGCTTTGGAAAAAAAAAGCGTCATGGTTTGTCATTAATGACGGTTTTTAGCCGTCATTAAAAGGTATTTCTGTTGTAGTGAATAGCTATCCAGTTACACTACTCATGACATATTGGTTAAACAATCTACAACACACAACCTATTTACTCATAACATGCATGGCTAACCATATACATATATATATATAAAGAGGTAGAGATTTAGTTATGTATCTATATACATTATAACATGTATGCATAAACTCTATATATATATCTATATAGATATATAAACATAACATAGAGAGGAAGGGTTAGGTTTACATGGCAGTGTATACTAAGTTAGGGTGTGTGTGTCCTTGTACAGGGTTATAGCTTAGTATTGAAAGGTTAAATCCAGTTTTAGTTCAGTATTTACATACAAAATCAGAAAATAATCTAACATTTAAACCAGTGTAATATTAACATAATGCAGTTTCAGATTTTAGGATTTGAAACATCACAACTAACCCAATGCTCCCAACACATCCTAACATAATAGAGATGAAACCCTAATATACTATCCATACATTTAGCTATGCATACAGTTCAATATTACATATTAAATCTAAAATTGAACTAAACATTTGAAATCAATGTAAAAATGTTAACATGTATTCAGTTTTAGGATTTGGAGAAATTCGAACATCAACCAACCCAATGTTTATCACAACCTAATATGTAAGAATATGAAACCTAAATTTATATCCATACATACCACAATGTATATAGCTCAAAATATTACATTTAAAACAACAAATTGAACTAACATTTAAAATCCAGTATTAAGGGTTAATATGCACACAGTCTTAGATTTGACAATTTCAAACACAAAACTCAACCAATTTTTTTTGAATTGAAACCCTATGTATAACATACATGTGCAGTGATGTAAACATAACTAATAACATAAAATTTATATTAATTTATAAATTTAAACTAGAAAAAGCAGAGAACCAGTCTATGATACTGTAGTGTATCAGAAATATTGGGATTTTGAGAATTTAAACGTCAACAACATATTAATATGTATTTAGATAGGTGGGAAATCAAAGTGTAGTATGCATACGTATAAGGCAAGGGTCTGTGTCCACTATATATTCTCATGTTCCAATATAAAAAATCAATTTCTACATCAAGACCAACATTTAGATTCCTACCAAGATTGCAAAGTAGGTGATTGATGTAGTCATGACAGTTTTATTATTATTATTATTTAATACAATAATAACAGCAAGAAAGAAATAACGATAAAATATGTTCTGCTTATCTGTTTAAGGAAGGAACCATTTTGAAACCCAGAGCTAAAATATCAATCCAACATAAGGTCTAGCAAAATCATCGATTCATTGTATTATGAAAAACTCATAGCAAGAAGTTACACAAGGTTTATAAAAATAGCTAAAGCTACTCCTAAGTTAAATAATGAGAAGCAAAACAAAACAAAACAAATAATAATTCTTTTTTTTTGAAGGACTGCAACAAAAGTAGAGAAAACATGTTCGAAAATATTTAAGGTACAATCTGATAATCATATGCGTCTATCCAAAATTATGGTACTCTAAATCCTCGTTATACTAGTAAGCAAGGCTACGATAATCACAGAGTCCTCAACTTAGGTACATACCTCTAGAATCATGGTATTTAACATTTTCACGATGCCGCTAGCTTGGCTGCGAAAACTTTAAATTTCCACACCCGAGAAATATATCCAAGTCAGACTATATGTCTTCACCATGCTGGCTAATGTGACTGTAGAAGACTAGATTCCATAACTTAGATAACCTAGCCAATATAATTTTATCTTGACAAAAATTAAATTAAATCAACAATGGATACCCAAAAATCAAATTTTTCAACCAACATCAAGATTCATAAATGAACAAAAATCCATCAAATCATATAAATACAAACTCGGATGCAACAGCTAACATCAAGATTCAAAATTCAACAATCATCCATCAAAATCAATAAATACAAACTCAAATTCAACAATAGAAGTAAAGATAAATCAAATCAAGGGAAGAAGAGTTTTCAAATCGAAGTTAAAATAAGATTCTCAAGGGTCGTCCCAGGAATCTTCCAAGGGATCCTAACTGTGATTGAGTACCTTCAAAAAAAATATCCTAATCCTACTGCAGGCTGTAGTGGTACTCTAGTTCGAATACCACTACACAAACTCGACCTGCATAGGCCACCACTAAAAACGTGTTACGACTCGTACCCTAGAGTAAGGACACGAGAAGTGGGTACGTCCAGCCTACGCCGCAGTGTCGGCGGTAGAACGTTGTCCTAGGTCAAACATCTAACAATATAAAGGTACCTGTACAGTATATACACTCCGAATGGAGGTGACATAGCAATACAGTTTCAATCACATCTAAGGTAGAGCATGATAAGGATAGATAAAATATGAAATCCAAAAGAGATACAGCAGAGAGAAGTCTAAGTGTCTAAGATACACAAACCCAGAAATACATCTCAAATCTCAATACAGTAATTCGTAAGTAAATACAACTCAAGACAACTGAAAATAAGCTATAAGAAAACCCTAGCTATCTATGCAACCTCTACTGTGTCTCCTCTAGGCTAGCAGGCAACCTCCAAGCTATCAGTAAAATTTATCAACAGGTCCAGTCAGGACAGGAGCGAGCACAAAATATCTCACGCAGTTCATATCAAGTTAGGAAATATAAAGCATACAATAGAGTAAGGTACAAGAAACGCTGAAAGAAGAATGTATATAAAAAACAACAGAGATTTGATAACAGAAAATATCTATATATGATAAGTAAGAACTGTAAGCAATATGTGATTTAGAGTATAATATGGTTATGTAAACGGTCTAGGACAATGCAATGGTAACTCCATTGTACGTGAGTGTACAATAGACATATATAATAGTTATACAATGTTGTACAATAGGATTTGATTACATAACCAATTCTACTCCCCCTCCCCAATCAATACACAAGGACCCACTCCAGTTACGTTATCTTATACAATAGTGTACAATATTATACAATAGATGTACAATATTATACAATAGTTGTACAATGGTCTATCCCTGGGGCTCATGTGATAATGAGAGCACAATATGCACAATGAGTATACAAGGATAATGGTATTCAATAAATACAATATGTAAGTGAAACGCACATCATAATATGTATTTAGTAAATACAAGGGGATAACATCTCAAAAAAAGATCCATATAGTACCAATCTGTGATAACAATCGTGTCAGCATCAAGTACAGTAATCTAGAGCAAGAATGTAAATCCATACAAGTATGAAACGGTCAGAGAATGTACTCGCCTGATACCGTGAACAGCTGATATGAAAAGATGGCCAACTGGAGTCACAGAGTCCTAGTTAAAGCAACATAGGTTATAAAGAGTTCAATTTATATGGTAATTAAAATTATAATACAATCTACATGATTCTTAGTCAATCTAGGTCAAAGTCAACTTTGGTCAACTATAAAGTCAAACTAGGTCAACTCTAGTCAACTGTGGTCAAACTAGCTAGGGTTGGGTCAACAATGGTCAACTAGTCTAGTTAGTCAATTCTAGGTCTAAACAAACTAAGTATATACAAATCAAGTATCCAAGATAGCTACTAACTCATAGCCTAAGTCACTTACTAAACCAAGCACAAAACTAAACCATAAGCTAACAAGACACACAAACTTAGTCATATAATGTATATATATTATTCACATTCACATATTCATATACATAGATATATATAGGAAAGCTATATATATAGGCACATACATATATATATAGAGAGAGAAAGAGAGGTAAAAGAGTAAGTGAGTATGTGTGTGTTTGGCATGTGTGAAAGGATATGTGTTAATGTTCTAAAATTTAGTGATAGGTAGGTGTATGTGATATGGGATACATGATGTCAAAGGGTGTATGAATGAATGTGTGTAAAAGGTTATAGGTTAACTCAGTTTATAGAAATGCATACATACATACATACTTATATTTTATACATGCATACATACATATCATGTATATTACATTACATGATACATATATGTATACTTGTATTATATTATACTTACATTCATGCATATTAGATACTTGTATTTATATTAACATATTGTAAACATTCATTTCATTCATGCATCTATGCATTACCTACATATTTTATACATATACATATATTGTATATTCTTATCATTTTATACATTAACATAGAGACATACAAACATGCACACATCATATGTTTCATACCTTGTATTACCTTACATATCATGTTATATATTATCATTCATTCCTTTCATATATTATATTATCTTTAAGTTGAATACATCATATATGGATACAATACATAATCTTGTATGCTTGCATTCATATATTACATTCTATATTACCTATATACATGTATTTTCTCCATTCATTCATGCTTGCATCATATACTCTACATTACCATACATGTTATCATTATATATTGTATTATAATATTTATGCATTATGCATTCATATCTATCATTACATATATATCTTGCATTCATATCTAGCATTCATTATATACTTTCATGCATACATTGTATATCATTCTTTCATTCATGCATTTATGCATTGCTTATATGCATTATATTAATTGCATTCCTACATGCTTGCATTCAGCCATATATATACATTAATATAAAAAGAATATATATGTTATATATAGATTATTTCATTCATCTAACATATCATGCATTACAACTCTATATTCATTTAATATCCATACTACATAGGCTCATAGGTTACACAAAAAGCATATATCGTATAGTCACTCTTCTACTTAAAATCAATACTGTACCAATTGGGCCTTCACTAAATTCTAGGATTAAAGTATGTTGTAGCTCTTCGTGTTAGCTTTCCGAAACTTTAAACGGATCGCATTTTCGTGTCCGAAAGCTCCCGAAATTGCGAAAACACCGAAACGCATTCATCTTTCGTACAGCTGACACTCAAATAATTTTATAGAAAGTTCTAGAACGAATTTGGCTTACTAAAATATATATTTGGAAAGCTAACTTCGATGTGCTTCTTTAAAAAAAACGGGAGGTTAATTGAAATTATGAGCTAAAAGTTATGGCATTTCTAAGTTGCTCTAGCTACTAAAAACGTGGATAAAAATTATGACGAATTTGGGTTGTTTGGACAAAAAAGACATGTAGGCCAAAATACTTGGATACCAATATAGCTATCTAAATAAAACTTATTCTAACCATCCTAAATAAGATCATCCACTCTCTAACCATCTAACCACACACACAAATAAATATAGATATGCACAAACCCCACACACACATATATATATATATATATATATATATATATATATATATATATATATATATATATATATATATATATATATATATATATATATATAAAGAGACACACCAATCTAAATATAAAATGAATATGATACAATATGATACTATAAAGAACACATTAGGAACAACTCTCTAAAAATATAAATCTGAGATTAAAACACTAATTAATCATTCCTACAATATATATATATATATATATATATATATATATATATATATATATATATATATATATATATATATATATATATATATATATGCATACAAGTGTCTAAAATAGGAGTTTTTCCCATTAGGACACAATCACAACACAATGGACACTCCTATGACCTCCAAATGGACACAAAATGAACACAAATGGAGATACAACCATGGGGGTCATTCCTATGGGTTCAAAATATTTCTATATGCATGTAGGGGTGGTTCGGAGGAGAGATTATACCTTCCAGGAGAGAGATTCAAAGGAAAAGCCTTTCGACACGGCACCGACACGTAGAGATTCCAAAAGGACATGAACGAGCTCCGAATCCTCCCAAACTTGGCTAGCACCCTCTAACCATGGAGTAGAAGAGAAATAAAGAAGATTTGGTAGAAGAAGGGGTTGATTTGGAGATGAAATCAATGGAGGTTCATCTCTAAATTAATTTGGGGAAGAACAAGAGAGAGAAAGTGGATGAAAACAAATGAATGAAGGAGTGACTCACTCCTTATCCCCCCCATAGGTGGCTGCCCAAAAAGGGTGAGGTGTCCCCTATTTGAATGTCCAAAATGTCCTCCACTAATCTATTTGATTTAAATTAGGAATGGGTTAAAGGTTGAGGTCAATTTAGTCTAGTTTTAAGTCTCTAATTAAACTAAACATATCCATAAATAATTAGTCTAACTACTAACTAAAATTAATATCATGTGGACTAAAACTAATATGAAGTGGGCCATGCCTAACTAGTGTGTGGGTCCCACTAGAGTCAAACTATCCCCCGGGTCCCCGTTTCAAGTCGGATTGAGTTGAAATTCGAACCCGATCGACTCAAATAACCCCAAAACAATATCATAAATAATAAAATAAATTTCAACCCCAAAATAATATTATAAATAATAAAATAAATTTTAAAAATATTCAAAAATATAAAATGACAAAAATACTCCTGTTTCTGAAAACTGGGGGTGAAATTCAATCCTCTGAGTAATGAGCTATGACGCTCAGAGGAGCTGTAAAACATATCCCTATTATTTGGCCCTTTCTTGACACAAATATTTCCTGTTCTTGCTTGTTGGAGGGGAGTGATATCCCAGTCCATTCTCCTTGGATAGCTTGCATGGGCATAACGGGATAGAGGAAGGCATCTGAAAATGTCCGGTAACAGTATTACTTTCTTCTTTCTCCGGAAGAGTCTCTGCTCAACATGAGGCCTTGGCTGAGAACACTTCTCAATAGCTTCACCAAATAAGAACAAGGGTTTCTTATGAGTAATAGCATCGGCAGTCTGAAGAGGCTGCCCATTCATCAGACTCAATAGAGTTTCATTGTCCTGTGCTACTAAAATAGCCTAACGAGAAGCTGGCAGAGCGTATTGGGGATATATTACATGTGACAAATCTTCTTTAAATTCTGGTTCAGCAAGGGTCCCTGTGAAGGTTTCATACGCTGGGTCCTCTCTGATATTAACTGCATCAAACAGAAAGATATAATTCAGTACATGCAAAAATCAAAAATTCTGTCCAAGCAATCAGTCAATTGCGCAAACATCATATTGCGCTGACTATAAAACATCAGAGTGCACATACATCAGTTTCCATGTGCATACTATCCAGTTGCGCCAACATATTCACTTGTACAAGCCATCAGATTGCGCTGACAAGCTTGTGCAAGACAACAGTTTGCGCTGGACAGTCTTGCGCAAATCAGCAGAGTACGTTGACTTTTGCCAACACTTTTCAACCGATTGCGCAAGAAAATAGTCTTCATAAAAATGAAGACTATTGGGTTTGTACAACCGAAACCCTAAACAGTACGGCACAATGTAACCAAATCTCTAAAAAGAGATCGATTTGAAGGTGCAGCAATGACGAGGGTTTTCGACCGGTCGTATACCTTGTAGTGCAGGATGTACAACTTCATGACGAGAAGGGCGCGGCGCAGCCCGAGTTGAAGACTCGGCGGAGGCCTTGCCTTTCTCGGCGACGGAGCGCTTTGGAGCCATTGGGATCGACAAGGAAGAAGAAGAGTCGGGAGAGCTCGGGGAATTTTCTCTCTCAGATGATTGAAAGCAAGTAAAGAATGGTAGAAAGAGAACTGAAAACTATTTATAGTTTTCGAAAATAAACAAACTCCTCAGATTGCGCCGAATAAACAGGGGCTGACTCCTCCAATTGCGCAGACAGGTCATCATTTGCGCAACTTGATTTTAAAATCAAAATTCAAAGTATTTTGAAACTTTGAATAAATTCAACTTTCGAAAATTTTGAAGGGGGTCTTGTAGGTCCTAAAAAATAAAGTTGCACCCATCAACAAAGCCATAAAAATCAAAAAGTATATCCTTCAAATGAACTGCACAGAAAACAGATTGCGCACCATCTCGATTGCGCAGGCTGAATTACGTACTCATTCAAGTGTGCAAGCTGACGTGGCCTTGTCATCATTATCTGACAGAGAATCAGATCTTCTGACAACTGAGAGCACGAAGAACGAGGAAACTGTTCGTTTATCGTGCAGCACAGCGCTCGAGGACAGCTGTACATGCAGCGCAATCTGCCAGACTCTCTGCAGCACAGTCCATTCCAGTGCAATCTAAAACCAGCGCAATTCATGTAGCGTATTTCATCAAGACAACTGACAAATGTACACGTGGCCTTCATACCATCAATTACTCACTACGTGGCAACCGTTTGTACACGATCATGCGCATTTCAATCAAATGATGCCATGTGTCCAACACAGTTGGCCCACGATCAAGTAACTGCCAGTGCAGTCTGATGCTGCGCAATCCAGTGCATGCGCAATCTATCCTGCGCAGTTCAGAATAACTAAAAGTTAGTTATTTCTAGAACTCTATAAATAGAGTTTCAAGTCTTCATTACCGGGGATCACACATATCAATCAGAAAAATCAGAGAGTTCAGGAGTTCTTGCCCAAGTGCTGCTGCATTCTTCAGAGGCTACCGTCTTCAACTTCAAAGGCTACCGTCTTCAAAGTTCACATCGTCCAAGGGATAAAGTGATCGTCTTCAGATCGGATTCCTACAGTTGTACTTTCCCAGAATTCTTGTAATCTTCTTACAAAGTTTGTGAAATAAAGTTTCAACTTTTGTTTTTGCAAACAATGTAGACACACTACACCAAAACAAGGTTTTTCTAACACATTATTTTTTCAAATTCTAGTAGTTTTTTACCGTTACAGTTTTCTAACAGTAGAAAACCGTTAGTAATTAAAAGAATCCGTTAGTATAAATATAAAAATATAAAATTAAATTTTTTTGACACACAATATTGTTTAACCAACGGTTGCAACCGTTGCTATCTTACTAAAAAAATAAAAATTTGTGTCACGTGAGTTTCAGGTGACATGTGAAAGTGTTAGGAAGAGAAAGGATTTCAAATCATCCATTCCAATCCCCCGAGCCCTAATTTCACTTTCTCCTCTTCTCCCCTCTCCCTCCTCCCTCTTCCCTACTCCCTCTCTATTTCTCCTCCTTCCAATCGGAACCCTGGGCGACTTGATCCATAATAGGCAATAGAGCGGTGTCGGTCGAGGTCAGACGGCGACGCTCTTCATCGAATAACGTGGAGGTTGTGGCGGCATGTCTAGAGGCAACGACAATGTTAGCTTCGCAGTACGACTCGAGCATAGCAGTAGGGTGGGACTCGATCATAGCAGTAGGTTTTGGTAGAGGTATATTTTCTTCCAAAATTAGGGTGTTCTCCAAATCATAATTTTTCTGAGTTTGTAAAATTCTTCATCTTCTCCTCATGGCGGAGGTATATTTTCTTCCGAAATTAGGGTTTTCTTAATAGCAATCATAAATTTCATAATTTGGGGGGGTTTATTTTTTTATTGATGCAGTAATAGTTGTCTCTATCTATTTTAGGGTTTATTGGTTTCCCTAATCTTATTTTGTTGAAGCACATGCAATGGTGTTGCTACTGTTGAGGAAAATAACACATACAAAAATGACTAGAAAGGAAGGGACTCAGAAGAAATGAGAGTGATTGTGATCCCAGGAATAGTAAATGAGGGACCAAGATCAAGTGATTATGACTACTTGCTTTCTATGGCAATTGGAATCTTAACCCTTGAAAAGGTTCAAGAGCTATGCAGAGACAAGGAAAGACTAGGGAAAATTTTATGATTATAAGCAGTGACCTCATATGAAATGTCCGTCTTTACGTATGTTGTAGCTGAATATGAAATCTAGCGCTGAAGTTTTCCTGACATAATATTGTTGTCAAGGTGATGGGTAATGGATTGTCTGATTCTTAAATATTCTAATTTTAGATTTCTGAGGCCAATGCTTTTGGTAGATTTGCAGTGTCATTTCTGAATATGCTAATTTAGTTTCTTTCAAATCTTTTGTACTTTGAAACCTTGTCAAAAAACTTAAATAGTTAACAAGATTTTAAATTGATGGTTAACCTAAGTAGTGGTATTTCTACAATATCGTATATGGTAGAATCAAATTATTGTTTAGATGGAGCCTTATATTATTCATGCATCTGACTTTACTGTTTCTAAGATAGGAATCAAAGTAGAAGGAATTTTGAGGCAATCTGCTGATGTTGAAGAGTTGGAACATACGTCTTCCTTCATTATCTATATGTTGTATTCTATAAAGGAGACTAAAACAAGCATTATTTTTTTTCAATTTACTCTTCTTACAGCTCAGTGCAAGCTCTTGTACTCGATTTTTACTTCAAGGTGAAGGGAATGGTGCACTTTAGAATTGCAGTAGATGAAAGAAGTTATCATTTCTCCTTATTAATAGGCTTCTTCAGGACTATGAACTGGAAGGTACTGAGTTGCACTAGCCTTATCTAGAAAACATAAATCTGTAGTAAGAACATTATTTTAAGATGTACATTTTTTTAAAGGGTGGAATAAATTATAGCCAGCTGCGTCGATGATATTAGTGTATGATAATAGTTCATTCCGATAATACAAAGAAAGATTGCTTAAATTTGAATTTAAAATTACTGGAAAGTAATTACTGTTGGCTAACATATTACTAATCACTGATTCCCAAACTTTGTTGTGCATTACTGTGTCGATCAATTCTAAATAACCCTTAGTGCAAAGTATTTTGATTCGAGAGTGCCAATTGGAAGTGGCCTTTCATGTTACGATGAAGGGTAGCAATTGGATATCAATCTGGCTAATCCAATATACACGTACAAATATGCCAGCTCATTTGGTTATTTGCTCTTTATTCAATTTGGCAGATGTTTAAGGAGGTCAGAAATAAGATCACAAAAGCATTTGTTGATATTTAAATTATCTAACAAATTCGTCCTCTTTCCTACTTTCAAACTGAAAACTCGAAGTCTCAAATGCTACAAAATAATGCTAATGGGGTACTCGACTGCCAATTTTTCTTGAATAGTTTGTTTCATAACACCAATTGCCATTTTCTTTGCCATTATGATGTGACAAAATCATGCTAGCATTTTATCTCATTGTCACTAGGCTTTAGTAAATGGAAGGTTAACAGAAGAAGACGATGACAAGTACAAATAACTAGTTATCCATTGTTGACTATATCCAATATTAATCCAGTGTTAAGTGTAGTACAAAAGAAATATATTGTAAAACTGCTATTTTGGATCACTTGTTTTAGGAATTCTGGTAAGAACCGGATTAGGGCCATTGAGACAGGAGATTTCTGTTTAAACTATGTTTGTGGAAATGTGAAGTACAGTCATCATCAATTCTCCGGTGTTCCGGTGGATAATGACTGGAAGTCCAGTTCGTGACATTCATTGTCATCATATTTGTATCCTGAGAGGAGGCCTATGGAGGTGAGGGTGAAATTGGGGTGCTGTGCTAGCATTTCTTTTGACAAATACAGCATAATCATATTTCTGTAGATACAAATTTTATGTAAACCAGACTTTTATACTTGAGAGTACAAATGCTGCATATTGAGGTTATTCTTTTGGGGGTGGGGTTCCTTTAGTTAGCGTAAGTTTGTGTTTGTCGTTATGACTCATTTGATTATAATGGCTTCTGCATTCTCTAGAGTCTCGTTGGCGTCTATATTCTTGTTTTCTCTCGTGTTTCTTATTGAGGGTCTTCTTAATTAATTGAACATGGTCTTATTTCTATAACTTAAATGTCCCAAAAATACTCTTACTCCTCTTTGGTGTACTCTCATCTTTATATCAAACACTATCACCCATCTATCTACATACAAGGTTACTATGAAGTTACCGGAAGAGACAAGGAAAAACATACAGAATCCATTAACCTAAAAATACGTAGAATAAACATGTGTATGTATATACCATCATAATAAGGAGCATCGAAATTGCGAGATTTGCTGAGAAGTTAGCAAACTGAAATGAGAAGAGAAAGTATGTGTCAGTACTCAATACACTCTCTTGTTCTTGGTGATGTTAAGTTTCTTGCTTGCACAAATGTTGATCTGCCGAAATCCTGATACTCTCTCTGTTCTCACAAGAGGGTTGCTATGCCTCGGACTTGTTCCAATCTTATGAGTGGCTTGGTGTTTGACGATTTCCAATCTTATGGGTGGCATGGTGTTTGACGATTTCTTTGTTCATTCGCTAATCTACTGACTATTTTAGCACGGATATCTTGATAACTGTGTACTTCTATTTGTTCAGTCCAAATATGTAGGTAGTCATGGTTTACTAAGAAAGACCAACAGTTTACAAACTCATGACAAAGTTGATTACTATGAACATATTAGCTACAACATCTGAAGGATTTATGTGATATCATCATCTTTTTTCTGTTTGTGTGGTTTCCAAAACCATTGCATTCGTGTTATATAATTAAATGCATTAATCCTCTGTCATTTCTTTCATATTTTGTTGTACATTAATCATCTACAATACTTGAATAGTCAGCAAGAATAAATTCATGAACATTATTCTTGAAATAACATATTTAGAAATGTTCTTGTCTTGTGGTATTGTTGGGCACACATCATCAAAGGCTCAAAATTATAAACACAACCTCTAGAAGATCACATTCAATTTTCACCATTGTGATCATATCCGGGTTAAAATATGACAATTTTGTGACTGATTCTAGACTTGATGCCATCTCATTTTTACCAAGTTGAATCTTAAGTCGGATTAATCAATATTTATATGCTTCCATGCAATAACAAGATGTTATTTGTAACAAGTAGTTTTGTTTGGTTAGTTAATTGGTCATATTTTATTCATAACATTAGTTGGATTTGGATTGATATCATTTTGGATATGGAAAATTTATTTTAACAAGTACTTTGTGTCTGAATTGAGAAACTGTATGGTTCAAACTTTTTAGTTTTCTTTATTTTATCACCTACTTCTACTACTAAGGCAGAATGTTACTTGGCAAAATGTGGTCGTCTATTTCACTAGCTGAGTTTTAGCCAAACATAGCTGCGAGTAGGTAATCAAATAGGCCAGTTGGCAGGTAGGTAGATCTACCATTCTGATCAAGTTAAACTCATATGATTAAGGAGCATTCGCCGATTTCTCAGACTAGAAGTTTAGACAAGTGAGTGAGATTATATCATATGCTATAGAAAATTACATAATATGTACACAACACAAATGAAAGATGCAATTGATGGTTGTTTTTGACTCTGTAACCAGCCCCAAGGCGAAGGGGGATACGAGGATATTAGGTCATCATCCAAGGCCAGGACACTAGACTGATCACTAGCACACACTGACCTGATGTACGTCTCTTGTTCAAAAAGAAATACAAAAAGGGCAAAAAGAACGTCTTCAAAGCTACTTGGGATGAATCAAGGTATGATGAAGTAAATGGATCTTCTTTATAATGAGAGAACGAAGGTTGCTACATTTTTTATGGGTCAAAGCTATCATAATCATCATGAATATTTAACAGTAAATATGATCGCTCTGATACTCTTTCTTCTAGTTTAGCTTATGTTTGAAGTAAACTTAGAGAAGAAGGTTGTTGCTTACTTTGGTCTTTCTACTGCTTTTTCTTGTTACATCTTCCCTTGCTAGTTGTTGATATAAACTTTAGTTTCTTTTCAACGTTAGAAGCTCTAAACTAATCAACTTTGTGACTAATGAAAATACCAAGATCACTGGTATATATGAACCTGGAACTGTGCTATAGCAGCAGATATAGGTGTACCATCCACCTTGTCATACTCTACTAATACCATCTATTTAAAACTGTAGCTTGGATTGAAAATCTTAATGCTTAATCACTTTTCCCTTCTCTAGGGATATTTAAATGCCGTACATAAATATAAATCTATGGTCATTTGGTGAATTCCATGTTTGACAGTCACATTTCTGCTTACATCAGATTCCATAATCAGGATGGGACAAATTGTTTTTGGTCCTCTTTAATGCCTTACATTAAAGATATTAGTTTTTATGCAAAAAGATATCCATTATTTTATAGTCCAATACATTTGGTATTCTACAAAACTCTTTGACTGATATCCTGAAATCTTTGGTGTTCTGATATGTTGGATGACTGATTATATTATGGAACTGTATGTCTCAACTATGATAACTAATAAGTAAAAAAAATGTTAGATTTAGATGCAGAATGATGTATATTCTTAACCAAGAAGCTTCGTTTGATAGAATGATGTATATCCTTAATGTTTAAACTGAGTAACTTTTGATGTCTTCATTTGACAGAATGTGCTTGCTTTTTAGCCCTCCAGGCTCCAGGAAGATGACCTATACTAGAGGTTCTATTCTATAACCCAAATATTGCATAAATATGCAACAATATGCAATAGGCCACCTATACTAATGTTCAAATAGCTACAACTTGTTGTTCTTCCACATAATCTGCAGATTTTGGAATTAGATATCGGTGCAGATATATTATAGCAGAAAATGCAATATTGAGGGGAATCGCTGGAGGAAAGAAGTCACAACAGGTCAAAAGAGAACAGTAATTCAGTGTCTGCTTAGTGTTGGAATTAGTTTCTTAGTGATGTTCCTTATTTTGTAATAATTCAATGCCATTCTAGATGTAATTTTGAACTTGTGTTATTGTGTGCAATTTGGACTTGCATTATTATGTGTTGTTGGTTCATTCACACATGTAAGCTGCAAACTGTATGTATGGTTTTGTTTTTAATAATACTAAAATCAAGTTGAGCATTCATTTGACAGATGAGTCTTAGTGTTGACTGACTGATAACGTGAGCAAATTTAAAGTGTATGGAATTTGAAGTACACATTTATCGCAATATAAACAAATTCCCATTTTATCGATTTTCTATTGTTAGAAAATTTATTTTTCTAACGTTTTTTTACCATTAACAAAGTCATTTTCCAACAGTTTTTTACCATTAGCAAATTTATTTTTCCAACGGTTTTTTACTCTTAGCAAATTTATTTTTTCAACGATTTTTAATGTGAGCAAATTTATATTCCTAACGGTAAAAACCGTTAGGAAAGTAAATTTACCAACGGTTGTTTACTAAAATTTATTTTTCCAACGGTTTTTAATGTTAGGAAAGTAAATTTACCAACGGTTTTTTAACGTTAGAAAAATTCCCCACGCCGTACTACCAACGGAAAAAAACCGTTAGGAAAATTTTTTCTAACGCTTATAGTCGTTAGGAAATGACTATTTTGGTGTACAAGAATACCTTCCCACACAGTTCCCTCATGGTCAGGAACTGAAGCACATCACCGAAGTCGAGTCTGAACGATCCACAGGGTCGGTCACAGGCAATCTGGAAACAATCCAGGGTTGGTCAGGCCAACCGTAGCAAGTACCAGAAAGGAAGGCTCAAGGACGGACGAAGAAAACCAGCATGATATGATATATAACAAGAATAACACGTATGAACAGCAGTAATAAGGGTAAAGGATCGTGCGGTACCAACGCACGATTACAAGATATAAGACAGCAATCCAACTACTAATACGTAAGTAACCAACAATCATCACAGTCATCCTAACATCTACTAATGCTTGCATCGCCAACTGGGACTCGTAGTCTGTCATCGAAATAGTAACTCACCCCTACATCAAACAAGAACAAGGGAATGAATTACCGCACTGGGACAGTGTTACGTGCCAGCCAGCTTAGCAAGCAACAAGCCATACAATTTAGGAGAATAAGCGGCCACTCAAAATGCCTACGGCTCTCTATGTGGAGGTTGGGTTACCCCAACAATACAAGTATGGGAATCCTCAGATCGTGCCATTCCAGCAGGGCTAGCGGGGCCAAGTATATCAAGACTAGATGAGCGTCGATCCCTCGCAAGACCACCGGGCTCTGCATGTCACCACCGGTCCCTCGTAAGGCCACCGTGCCGAGCATGCCATGTATATAATGTATAGTACATAAAGTAGCCGGATATTGCCAGCCACTAGTACGAATGGTAACAATATCCGTGGCGGCCAGCCTACAGGTCATGACTAATGTCTGGGATAAGGCTGGTAATGCACGATCTCGGGATTCCGTTCCCCCCTCCAATGCTTCTACCAGTTTAAGTTACCAAGATTATCTATATAGTTATCCGGGATCACATGCCGTGGTCACATGATGTCACGACCCACACCCACTATGAGGGTACGAGTATGTTACAACGCCCAGCTTACGTCGCAGTGTCGACGGTAGAACGCTGTTCTAGGTCACTATCTAACCAGCAACTCACGCAATTATATAATGTACTTGTCAAAACTCAACTCCGAACGGAGGACAAGTATAGATATAATGTAATCTCAATCACAATCTAAGCACGATATGATAACACAGAAGATTATAACTAAGACTGAATACAATAATAAAACCAACTTCTAAAATAATATAATCACTAACAATCTCAAACAACATATCTCAACTTATTACAATTCAAGTTCTAAACATGAAACTGAACCTAGTCACTAGCTAATCTTCCGATCACTCCTGAGTGTCGGGGCCAAAGGTAGCTAAGCCGTCTCCTGGTCCATAATAAGTAGGGCAAGTGTCCTCAGGGCAGTCATCTGTAAAATTTTCAACAGGTCCAGTCAGGACGGGAGCAAGCACAATACATCTCAACAAATCATAACAAAATAGGAAATATAATCATGCTAGAGAGTAAGATACATGAAACTGAAGACTAGCATAATGTAAAAAAGAGAGACTGTAAGTAAATATCTACAGTATAATAGAGAACTAATCAGTGATTTTAGTGATTTAGAGTACAAGATGAAACATGTGAACAGCTGGAGGGTGATTCAAGACTATACTAAAGAGGTGATTCATGACTATTCTACTTTGGAATTATTCACATGCTCATTTATACTCCCCCATCCCCAATCAATACACAAAGATCCAGTCAAATTACGTTAAGATTCATGACTATACTACTGCCCATGTAGGGTGATTCGTGAGTGATTCATGAAGATTCGTGAAGGCTCTGTGATTCATGAGAGTACAGGAATCACAAGCTGATACATGAAGATTCATGAAAATAGAAGCATGAGATACATGATGTAAGTGAAACACACGAGACAAGAGTATCTAATGCTCCCGAGAGGGATAACATCTCATGAAGGATCCATATAGTACTAATCCGTGATACCAACGTGTCAGCATCAAGTAAAATAATCAAAAGCAGGAAATATAATCCTAAACAAGGTATGAAATGATCAGAGAATGTACTCGCCTGATACTCTGAAAAGAATAGTATAATATCAGATGCCTGCACCAGAGTCACAATGTCCTAAACAGAGCAGTACAGGTTTTAATATGTTTAAAATAAGGTAAATGAAGTTTATGATGCAATCTACATGATTTCTAGGCTAATCTAGGTCAAAGTCAAACTTTGGTCAACCTCAGTCAACTAAGAGTCAAGTCAACTACCTATGGTCAACTACCAAGTCAAACAAGGTCAACTAGGCTATTTCTAGGTCAAAGAGTCAATTGGTCAACTATTGGTCATACCTGGTCAACATGATTCAATTATTCCTATTCTAGGATTCTAGAGCTACACTCTAACCTATATCTATACCATTCTAGCTATGTGATATAGATATCCATACATTATACCTTAGTATTCAGTTAAGTCACTCTCCCCTCTTAAACTCTAATATAAACTCTAAACTTCAAACCTATATTTGATACTAGCCCCAACTCTCATGACACCAATTGATTTTCTCTAAAAAACTATACTAGGACTGGAGTAAACATGCTAATATCTGAACACATTCCCATATATGAACTGATACAAAACATGGAGACTAGACAAGGGGTCCTCAACTAATGCTAATATCAGTAGTGGAGATTGAAACCTAACTTAAACAGGGAATTAATCATTCATAGACATTTCGAACCCATCTCCTATACATCATATTAACTGATATAAGAAAGAAAATTAATGGATTGAAATAAAGTCTAAACAGGGATGCTACTATACAGACTCCTCAACCAAGTGTTCAACCCCACAGCCAAAACTTATTAGAGCCTCAATGCATTCAGGGCCACGTAGCCTAACCCAAAACCAAAAGCCAATGGTAAGACTCAGATGGCCAAGAACCCACCTGAAATGTCTGCAGGCCCTCCTCTTGGCCTACAGCTATGCTGCCACTGCTGCAATGCAGGGAGCCAAACATGCTGCTGCTACCTTACCATTTCTCACTGCAAGTCACACTCCCAAGCCATATAACCGAGCCTACCCTCTCCTCATGCTCTGATACCAACCCCTATACTGATACCCTTCATTCAACATCTATTCTCTCAATATTGGCCAAGGCCCTATGGCACTACTGCTACTAACAAATGATACTGAACAGAACCTATTACAGAATCCAAAATCCAGCATTGAAATCCCATTTCGAAATCCAAAACTCACCACAAATTAAAAATCAAGATTTCAGTAATGTAATACACATGTAGATGAGTTTAATAGAACAATTAAACATTAGGAATTAGTTTAAACAGGAATTGAAGTTCAGAATTTCAAAACTAACAGCATGTATCAGAAATTATGGGGAAATACAATTTTGGATATCGAAATTAGACTAAATCATCAATTAATTGGTTGTTAAACGTGTGTGAACATAATATGGTGTAATACAGGTCAATTCGTATCCACAAAAGTCGATATGACATGTCCAAGAATCGAATTTCCTATTTTGTGAGAACTGGCAGTTGGGGCGGCCTCGTGCAGGCAGTACTCGACCTCGTGGACACGATACAGGGTGTCATTGGCCACGTGCTCGTGTCCACGTATTCGCCAAGTATAGGGGACGTGTCCAAGTGTCTTTCTTGTGTCCAAGTTGTGTCAGTACGCGTGTGTGAGTGCATATCAGTGAGGTTTTCACGCGCAGGCAGACCAGTGCAAAACCCGTGTGGCCTCGTTTTCGTGTCCGACATGAAACGTGGTGTCATGAAACTTGGGGAGTGACTTGTAAGTCACTGCCCCAATCTCCAAGCCAAGTTTCGGGTGTTGAAACGCTGTGTCCAGCGAGAAACAGGACACGGGTAGCAGGACAGCGCACACGCGTGTCGTACAGCGTGTCCGTACCCAATTTCGACACGAAATCGACACGAAAATCACATCAGTCTTCACAAAATTTAGTATACACATTTAGATCTACAAATTCATATAATTAGTTTTACAAAAATCGAAAATAAAATCCTTAGAGGTATTTAATCAAACACCTACACAACACTCATGACACGTGTCCGATACGGACACCAAACGGACACGAAATTGACCCAAACTTCAGGGACAGCTAGGGGACTCCTAGATCTAGCCCTAAATGAAATGAAAACGAAATATTAATGCAATTTGTGGAGTTTTACCTATAGGTGCAAATGCTTGAAAAAGCTCCAAATGGGAGATTCCTCCTTGCTAGCCAAATGCTCCCAAATTGTCCCAAAGCTGGGATTAAACTCCAAAATCAGAAAATAAGAGAGTGTTAGGCTCTAATGCAAGAAACTAGAGTAGAAAAGGATTTAAAATGGAGAATCTATGGAATGGGGAAGAATGGACAAACCTTCTTTTCCTATGTGCTCTTTCAATACAAAAGAGGCAAGAACTAATTAGGAGATTATTTATAGGGAAGGGAATGACCCAGTGGCTGGTCATAAAGGAAAAAATTAGGGTTAGGGTTTCACTAATGGGCTATGGGCCAAGTTGTACTAGCTAACTAGCTCAAGTCCTTAGCCTTTGGTCCAATGCAAAAATCCTCCTACTCTCTTCATGAAACTTAGCCAACTTAAGTCAACCAAGACCAACTTGAGTTAGATTAGGGTCCATACCATGTTAGCTAAGTCGCCAAAGTCAAGGTCAAAGTCTAGGACAGTCTCTTAATCATAGCTAGCAAAAAGTCAAATTAACAATCACCAATGCAATAAATCCTAAAATAATTCAAAAGGGCCAAATGACCAAAATACCCTCATGCTCAAAAGTAAAAATAAATCATCATAATGACGTGGTCAGGCTCTAGGTCAGACAGTCCCTCAGGTTACACTAGCAAGGTATCAAATCACAAGCCACGACTTAAAACAGTTTTAAATTGATTAAAAATTACCAAAAAATCATAATGTGATTTAAATACAAATAAATAATAATTATAAATACAAAATTTTAAAATTACCCTCATTTCAGATACTGGGTGTTACAATCCTACCCCCCTTAGAAAAATTTTGTCCTCGAAATTTAAGTCGGTCGTACTCCTTCTAGGTCAACCACCCATAATCAAAGTCTCTAAGCAATTTCTAACTCATACAATTTGAAGAATAATATATAGAGTCATGGTCAACCATAGCAGTTGAAGGTCTCATCTAGATGGACTAGTTATATTAGATCAAAACAGTCCCATGGTATCAACATACAAGCAATATAGGGTGTTCTTGCTGGAAAGATAAAGAAGCAACAAATCAATAAGGTGTAGGACAGTCTACCATCCTATATGAAACTGGTAAGGACAACTAGGAATTAATTATGAAGGGTTACCATTCCAAAGATAATCAAAATCGAAAGTTTAAGGCACGAGTGTCAATAGCATCGAAATCTAATAACATAATATATATATAAAAGAAGATTTAGTCCCGGCACGATCTAAGTTGATCAATTTCAGGATAAATCGTAGTTTGTGCAAGATGGAGAACGAGGCCATTGAAGTCTGAGCACGAGTATCCAAGATTTGATATCCATGCCACAA
Organism: Iris pallida; assembly: GCA_029216955.1. NCBI lineage: Eukaryota > Viridiplantae > Streptophyta > Magnoliopsida > Asparagales > Iridaceae > Iris > Iris pallida. The sequence continues at coordinate 617,494 of JANAVB010030819.1, forward strand.
TTGAATTAATTCAATTAAATAAGACCCCAAACACTGGATAATAAGGAGGATGACCCGGTCAACAGGTCACGGTCAAAGAATTAGAATTTAAAGGATGATGCAAGGATATAGAAATAAGTCAATTTCTTCCTTTGGATAGGAAAACTAAACGTGATACCTTGGGTTGATATATCAAGTACAGTGTCTTTTCTTTCTGAAATATGTGAAAGGCAAAACAATAAAGAGTTCAAAGACGATGCTATTAAATACAATACGTGGTTCATATGCGATGGAAATAATTCAAAAGAGAATTGCCAAAGCTGTCGTAGATGAGACTCTAGGGCAAATTTAACTATGTCTCCCTCCACATAGAATAATATATGAAAAGCGAACCAAAGTGCAATAGGTTGATCAGACCTTCATGCACCGGTTCTGATTAGACAATGTGTTAGTGGGTGCCAGCCCCCAATAAAATATGTCATGATCATGCTCGAAAAGATAAGCTTGCAAAACTGGTGCTAAATTAGCAACATAAGATAGACAAAATATAAGTAAGGATAATGATGAAGGAAGTTAATAGTCTAAGATCCTTTAAACATCAAGGAGTGAGGGTGAATCAAAACAAGAGGAAAAGGATTTTCAAATCGAAGTTCATAATGAGATTCTCAAGGGTCATCCCAGGAATCTTATCAAGTAGTCCTAATTGTGATTGAGTACCTCTCTGTTAAAGCCTATCTCTCAATCCTATCGCAGGCTCGCAGCAGTACAACTAAGTCGCAGAACTACCACGATATCGCACTAACGTGACTCTCAACCTGCATGGGCCACCACTAAAAACGTGTCACGACCCGCACCCACTGTGAGGGTACGAGTACGTAACAACGCCCAGTCTACGTCGCAGTGTCGGCGGTAGAACACTGTTCTAGGTCACTATCTAACCAGCAACTCACGCAATTATATAATATACTTGTCAAAACTCAACTCCGAACGGAGGACAAGTATAGATATAATGTAATCTCAATCACAGTCTAAGCACGATATGATAGCACCGAAGATTATAACTAAGAATGAATACAATAATAAAACCAACTTCTAAAATAATATAATCTCAAACAATCTTAAACAATATATCTCAACTTATTACAATTCCAGTTCTAAACATGAAACTGAACCTAGTCACTAGCTAATCTCCCGATCACTCCTGAGTGTCGGGGCCAAAGGTAGCTAAGCCGTCACCTGGTCCATAATAAGTAGGGCAAGTGTCCTCAGGGCAGTCATCTGTAAAATTTTCAACAGGTCTAGTCAGGACGGAAGCGAGCACAATACATCTCAACAAATCATAACAGAATAGGAAATATAATCATGCTAGAGAGTAAGATACATAAAACTGAAGAATAGTATAATATAAAAAAGAGAGAGACTGTAAGTAAATATCTACAGTATAATAGAGAACTAATCAGTGATTTTAGTGATTTAGAGTACAAGATGAAACATGTAAACAGCTGAAGGGTGATTCATGACTATACTAAAGAGGTGATTCATGACTATTCTACTTTGGAATTATTCACATGCTCATTTATACTCCCCCATCCCCAATTAATACACAAGGATCCAGTCAAGTTACGTTAAGATTCATGACTATACTACTGCCCATATAGGGTGATTCGTGAGTGATTCATGAAGATTCGTGAAGGCTCTGTGATTCATGAGAGTACAGAAATCACAAGCTGATATATGAAGATTCATGAAAATAGAAGCATGAGATACATTATGTAAGTGAAACACACGAGACAAGAGTATGTGATGCTCCCGAAAGGGATAACATCTCATGAAGGGATCCATATAGTACTAATTCGTGATACCAACGTGTCAGCATCAAGTAAAATAATCTAAAGCAAGAAATATAATCCTAAATAAGGTATGAAATGATCAGAGAATGTACTCGCCTGATACTCTAAAAAGAGTAGTATAATATCAGATGCCTACACCGGAGTCACAATATCCTAAACAGAGCAGTACAGGTTTTAATATGTTTAAAATAAGGTAAATAAAGTTTATGATGCAATCTATATGATTTCTAGGCTAATCTAGGTCAAAGTCAAACTTTGGTCAACCTCAGTCAACTAAGAGTCAAGTCAACTACCTATTGTCAACTACCAAGTCAAACAAGGTCAACTAGGCTATTTCTAGGTCAAAGAGTCAATTGGTCAACTATTGGTCATACCTGGTCAACATGATTCAATTATTCCTATTCTAGGATTCTATAGCTACACTCTAACTTATATCTATACCATTCTGGCTATGTGATATAGATATCCATACATTATACCTTAGTATTCAGTTAAGTCACTCTCCCCTCTCAAACTCTAATCTACACTCTAAACTTCAAACCTATATTTGATACTAGCCCCAACTCTCATGACACCAATTGATTTTCTCTACAAAACTATACTAGGACTGGAGTAAACATGCTAATATCTGAACACATTCCCATATATGAACTGATACAAAACATGGAGACTAGACAAGGGGTCCTCAACTAATGCTAATATCAGTATTGGGGATTGAAACCTAACTTAAACAGGGAATTAATCATTCATAGACATTTCGAACCCATCTCCTATACATCATATTAACTGATACAAGGAAGAAAATTAATGGATTGAAAAAAAGTCTAAACAGGGATGCTACTATACAGACTCCTCAACCTAGTGCTCAACCCCACAGCCAAAACTTATTAGAGCCTCAATGCATTCAGGGCCAAGTAGCCTAACCCAAAACCAAAAGCCAATGGTAAGACTCAGATGGCCAAGAACCCACCTGAGATGTCTGCAGGCCCTCCTCTTGGCCTACTGCTATGCTGCCACTGCTGCAATGCAGGGAGCCAAACATGCTGCTGCTACCTTACCATTTCTTACTGCAAGTCACACTCCCAAGCCATATACCCGAGCCTACCCTGTCCTCATGCTCTGATACCAACGCCTATACTGATACCCTTCATTCAACATCTATCCTCTCAATATTGGTCAAGGCCCTATGGCACTACTGCTACTAACATAACTTACCCAACCTCTCAACACTAAAAATACCACACATACTCACTCAAACTTGATGCATACCCTCTCTAACTACCTGCAACCCCAGCTCTTTATATACTAACATATAACCTATAGAGCAACTGGTATGTGCCCAGGTTGTAACTAAACCAGTGACAGCACCTTGGCTCAACAAGATGGTCTGAACATGTAGGATATGGGCTAAAATTTTATGTACAAAGGGGACTGCCTGGTACGGCCCCTACAGTTGTTGCTAAAACTGCATACATCAAGCCAAGCTAACCAAGCTTAAAGCAACCCAAGTTAAGCAAGTAGCCACTGATGCTAGCTGCTGCCTAGGCATTGCCAAAAGCCCACTGGACTGCCTAATCCTACACACTACAGCTGCCTCACTATTAGCTAACTAGACTTCACTGAGAAGACATTTAACCATCCATCTAATCCTCTTAAACCTGAACCCAAACACACTATTACCAAGTTTGGCACCAGGCCCACCTGAGCTATGCAAGGCCAGGCCACACATTGGCCTGGCAGCCCCAAGCCACTGCTGCAATGCCATTGCTCTGTTGCAGCTGCAATGCAAGGCCAGGCCAAGCCAAGGCAGGCCAAGCACCACATGCCACTATACTGCTGCCATGTAAATCAAGGGACTGGACCCAAGTAAATAGGTGGGACTGCAATAGAGATTGTGATTCCTAACATTCAATCCAACCCAACCATCAAATCTATGTACAACACCAAAACATATTTGAACTCAGAAACCATCAAATTCTAAATTCAAATTCAATATAGAACGAAACCCAAAACCTGGAAATGAATGTTTATGTTAACCATATCAATTCGAAATCAAATCCCAATCTCAGGTTGAGTGTGTGAGTATAGGAAGAGTGTGTGTAGTGTGAGTGACACATGAGTGAAGTTTATTTGTGTGTGCATGTGTGTCAATTTGTGTCTCAGTTTTAGTGGGGAAAATGAGTGAGGAGAGTGTGTTAGTGAGTGCAATGTGAGCAATGCAATGAGTGAATAAGTGTATTGACAGTTTCAATATCAGAAAAACCATTTCAAAATCCCAAAATGCAAATTCGAGCTTATTTCCTATGCCAAACTCTGATACTCCTAAACCCCATAACCTAATCCCATGTTCAATCCAACTGAGAACATCTCAGTATCATAAATCATTTAACATATACCTATCATTCATGCAATATACATTTACCAATGAAATCAGTGATGTGTGAGTAGGTCGACAAGGCTGTGTGTATAGAACCGAGAGGGTATTGATATAAATCTCAGGAAAACAGGGAAAATAGCTCAACCCCATGAACCAACCCAATGTGTACATACATAGATATATATCATCAATTTATTCACAGTTTTAACATCTAATCAATTTCAAACTCAAAAAAAATGATACTGAACAGAACCTATTACAGAAACCAAAATCCAGCATTAAAATCCCATTTCGAAATCCAAAACTCACCACAAATTAAAAATCAAGATTTCAGTAATGTAATACACATGTAGATGAGTTTAATAGGACAATTAAACTTTAGGAATTAGTTTAAACAGGATTAAAGTTCAGAATTTCAAAACTAACAGCATGTATCAGAAATTATGGGGAAATACAATTTTGGATATCGAAATTAGACTAAATCATCAATTAATTGGTTGTTAAACGTGTATGAACATAATATGGTGTAATAAAGGTCAATTTGTGTCCACAAAAGTCGACATGACGTGTCCAAGAATCGAATTTCCTATTTTGTGAGAACTGGCAGTTGGGGCGGCCTCGTGCAGGCAGTACTCGACCTCGTGGACACGACACAGGGTACCATTGGCCACGTGCTCGTGTCCACGTGTTATCCAAGTATAGGGGGACGTGTCCAAGTGTCTTTCTTGTGTCTAAGTCGTGTCAGTACGCGTGTGTGAGTGCGTATCAGTGAGGTTTTCACGCGCAGGCAGACCAATGCAAAACCCGTGCGGCCTCGTTTTCGTGTCCGACATGAAACGAGGTGTCATGAAACTTGGGGAGTGACTTGTCAGTCACTGCCCCAATCTCTACGCCAAGTTTCGCGTGTCGAAACGCTGTGTCCAGCGAGAAATAGGACACGGGTAGCAGAACAGCGCACACGCGTGTCGTGCAGCGTGTCCGTACCCAATTTTGATACGAAAATTACATCAGTCTTCACAAAAGTTAGTATACACATTTAGATCTACAAATTCATATAATTAGTTTTATAAAAATTGAAAATAAAATCCTTAGAGGCATTTAATCAAACACCTATACAACACTCATGACACGTGTCCGATACGGACACCAAACGGACACGAAATTGACCCAAACTTCAGGACAACTAGGGGACTCCTAGATTTAGCCCTAAATGCAATGAAAACAAAATATTAATGCAATTTGTGGAGTTTTACCTATAGGTGCAAAAGCTTGAAAAAGCTCCAAATGGGGGATTCCTCCTTGCTAGCCAAATGTTCCCAAATTGTCCCAAAGCTGGGATTAAACTCCAAAATCAAAAAAAATAGGAGAGTATTAGGCTCTAATGCAAGAAACTAGAATAGAAAAGGATTTAAAATAGAGAATCTATGGAATGGGGAAGAATGGACAAACCTTCTTTTCCTATATGCTCTTTCAATACAAAAGAGGCAAGAACTAATTAGGAGATTATTTATAGGGAAAGGAATGACCTAGTGGCTGGTCATAAAGGAAAGAATTAGGGTTAGGGTTTCACTAATGGGCTATGGGCCAAGTTGCACTAGCTAACTAGCTCAAGTCCTTAGCCTTTGGTCCAATGCAAAAATCCTCCTACTCTCTTCATGAAACTTAGCCAACTTAAGTCAACCAAGACCAACTTGAGTTAGATTAGGGTCCATACCATGTCAGCTAAGTCGCCAAAGTCAAGGTCAAAGTCTAGGACAGTCTCTTAAGTCATAGCTAGCAAAAAGTCAAATTAACAATCACCAATGCAATAAATCCTAAAATAATTCAAAGGGGCCAAATGACCAAAATACCCTCATGCTCAAAAGTAAAAATAAATCATCCTAATGACGTGGTCAGGCTCTAGGTTAGGCAGTCCCGCAGGTTACACTAGCAAGGTATCAAATCACAAGCCACGACTTAAAACAGTTTTAAATTGATTAAAAATTACCAAAAAATCATAATGTGATTTAAATACAAATAAATAATAATTATAAATATAAAATTTCAAAATTATCCTCATTTCAGAAACTGGGTGTTACACATGATCACCCTCCTAGATGTCATACCTCAGTACGGGAACGCTAAGTAAGAATCAACCTCGGCACCTATAGTCCCAGTTGTGATTCATCATTAGTGTTATGCAACAAGCAAGCAAGCAATCCTGACCAAGCTAAGACTAAAGGCCAACACTACCAAGGTACCCGTACAGGTAATCATATAATATAGCTAGAATATCAAGATGGCATCGCAATGCCATATAATCATGGAAGTAGCACCTCAAAGTGCTAGTAGACAAGGGGCACCGCAGTGCAAGGTCAGGGCCAGTACCTCAAAGGGTTACTGGACTTATAGCACAGATACAAGTAGTCAGGTCTGGGACAAGGACAAATCTGTCAGTCACAAGAAGTCATCTGCCCACATCGTGGCATGGATATCAGGTCAAGTACAAGATCGGAACCTCTACTATAATAACATATCAAGCATATATGGGAGCCTAGACCTCCAATCATCCAGTCGGTCTATCTACCAGATCAATCTATCAAGAGTCACCCTCTACGATGGAATCAATATCATGTCAGGAAGGTCAATAACCAAATACCCAGCTAATCACTATAAGCAATGCTAGGCCCTCTGGCTCACAAGAATCCTCCAAGTCAATGATCACATGCCACTAGAAAATGAGCCCCTCAACTACCAAGACATAGCAATAAAACCAGGTTCCCCAACTATCGGAATACACAAAGGTACCAGGTTTTGGGCGTTTGGGAAATCGAGTAAAAATCATATAATAATACCCTCGATATTCTTCTTGCTCCGCGAAACATTCGTGATCCTCAGAATCCAAGAATCTATATAATCATGTCCGATCGAATTAGAGCATCATCAAAAGAAATAGCAATACTATCCAAGAGTCCACGTGAGTCTATCAATCAATACTCTCGAGATCATACTCTCCATGATACTCAATCCTCAGACATATCCCAAATCACAAATCTCGATACATAGGACAACTATCAGTCCTAGCTGGCTAGACTAGGATAACTCCTAGAATGAATAATCAGGGGACAAGAATATAATTAAATACCGCCGGAAAAGTGGCAAGGATTGCGCGAACCACTCTGGAGCAGATCCACAACCCTTAAACCAAACAAGGACCATGGTTGCAGACCGTCTTCCGAGTAGAACCGCTCTCCTTACGCTATCCGACGGATAAGACAGGTCAAGACGCTAGGCGACTAATCTAGTCGGGAGTCTACCTAGCAAGCAATAGGATCAGGTAAACTATGCCAAGGTGAACATGCACGAGCCCAGTCCAGCAAACCAAAGGAATGGTTCTGTCCAATCCTTCGAACCAAATTCCCGATCGATAATTCTGGAAAAATTCGACAGAGTCTCCTTTATAATCTGGATGGGAGCACCCTACGAATTGGGGCTAAAACCACTCGGCACAACCTGCCGTAGAATCGCAGAATCGTAGGCTGAGAACACTAAGTCTCAGCTACCAGCAGCATTACGATGTGTACTGGAAACAAATCGATAGCCGAGAACACTAAGTCTCAGCCTCCAGCAGCACTACGATGCGTACTAGAAACCAATCGAACCCGAGGCCACTAAGTCCCGGCCTCCAACAGCACTACAATGCGTACTGGGCGTCAAGCCAATACATATAACAAGAAATCGCCTCGCTGGGCGCATCACAACACATGTCCATAGTTCTAACCCAAGCACAATCACAGCCACAAGAATAGTTAGCCAGAGCCGTTACCCGACCGCGAGTCGGACACGGGGCATACGGGGATAATCCGTACAAGTGAGTAGTGCTCGTATCCTCGGAGGTGTGGATGACCCATCCGAGTTGTCCGATACGGTCTATCCCGGTATCGGACCAAGCTATCCTAAGTTATCATCATGGCAGTTCTAATACTAGGCTACACTAATCATGGTTATACAATTTACAAGTACAAATTAATTAAATGTAATAAAATCCAGGAGAGAGGGCAAGAGCCGTCGATGAGCAAGGGATACTTGCCTAGAGGGTTCGGCTAGGTAAGCAAGTCTTCAACGATCGCGATCCAAGCTAGCACATCCATCGAGGTCCTCAGAACACACAATAAACAATCATTAGAATCAAATAATAAAATAATAATAGGAAGCACGGAGGATGGCAGGAGGCTATACCGTGTGGGTCCCGCAAGTAGTACAGGGATCTGGTACGGAAACCGAGGTACACGGATCGATATAGACACGCAAATCGAGAAGTGCGCATATAGAGACGCGTACGAGAATCGTGATGACTCGAGGATCGAGATGAACAGGAGACAACGTGCACGTAAATCGAGACGCGCACGAGAATCGAGATGACTAGAGGATCGAGATGAACAGGAGACAAAGTGCACGTAAATCGAGATGCACACGTAGATCGAGGAATCACAAATATCAAAATAGCGCACGATTCATGCGACATACAAATCGAGACGTGCACGTGAATCGAGATGGCACAAAGAACAATACAGCACGCAAATTGGAGCGAGAATGCAAATCGATGTGGCACAAAAATTGAGAGGCACAAAGGCCGAGACACGAGAAATAAGGCAACATGTAAACCAATGGGGCACAGTGACCGAGGCAGTGCGGGGCTCGAGGTGTCCCGCTGCCCAAGGCAGTACGTGGATCGAAGTGGCACGGAAAATGGGACGACACACAAATCGAGGCACACATCCCGAGAAATATGTAAAACGAAGGAACACGCGAATCAAGATAGCACGCAACCCAAGCAGCACGGGGCCCATAGCGTCCCGCTGCTCGAGGCATGCACGGAGCTCGAGGCACGCTGCCCGAGGCAGTACGAAAAATGAAGGGGGCACACCGACCAAGGGTGCGCCGCCCGAGGCAACATGCTGCACTAAGCAGCGCACAGACCGAGAAAATGGAGGAGGCGGAGAAGGAACTCGCCGGTGTCGGTCGGGCCCTGGCGGAGGGGACGAACGGCAGCAGCGGCAGCAGCGGCAGCAGCGGCAGCAGCGGCAGCAGCGGCAGCACAGCCAAGTCGGGGCAGCACGGGTTGCCGGAGAAGAAGAGGGGAGGAGATGGTGGTGCGGTGGTCGCAGAGGAGGGGGGCCGCGCTGGAGGGTGGTGGCGGATGGAAGTGGTGGCGGTGGCTGTGGTGGAAGATGGTAGCGGCCGCGGCCATGGAGGCGGTGGAGATAATGGAGACGACGATGATGATGGTTGTGGTCGTAGATGGCGCTGGTGGTGGAGGCGACTGTGGTGGGGGCAGTGGCTACGGTGTCTGAAGGTGGTTGGAGGCGGCGACGATGATGGGGGTCATGGCGGAGGCGCTATAGAGGAGGCCGGAAAGAAGTGGGGGAGCTCGGGGGAGGGTGTCGGTGAGAGAGGAGAGCTCTGGTGGGGGGGAGCTGAACGGAGGAGGGAAGTGTGAGGAGTGAGAGACAGCACGGGAGAGGAGTGAGGAAGAAGAGTGGGGGTAGTCGAAAGAGAGAGAGAGAGATGAGAAAAAGGGGGGCGGCTAAGAGTAGAGTATAGGTGAGAGAGAGAGTTAGGTTAGAGCTAGGGTTTGGGGAGGGTAGATATAGGAACAAGTAATTTATTGAAAATAATAATAACAATAACAATAACAATAGGAGTAATTATAACAATGGAACTAAAACACCAACTCCAAAATAATAATAAAATAATACAAACCGTAAATTAATACGGTAACGATAACCAAGAGTCCAGACCCTACGACGAAGACAAATCCAAATCCAGAAAATAAATAAAATTTTAAACCAATACAAAATTTGAAAAACACCCAAATACTAACTACGGTCATATACCTATTTTAAAAATAGGGATTTGACATTGTACCCACCTTACAAAAATTTTGTCCACGAAATTTTAGAATTATCAAAATAGGGTTTTCAAAACTAGTACATATATCTGCCAAGAAAACTCTACCCACCTTACAGAAATCAAGTAATACAATAAGAAACGAACAAAATCTCAATATGAAAACATCAAGGAGAACAGTGTACGGCTACATAAATCATCTCGTGAGGAAAATCCAAACAATGAAGCAATCTCGAAAAGGCAAAATCTCACATGCACGAAATAACCCCATAAATCAAAACAAGTACAAAATATCGAAAACAATGTCCAAAAACGTAAAATCCCAACTGCATAAAAATCCTCATAAATTATAAAATACAGGATATCTGTCTCGAACCGATGACTGTAGTTCCTAATATCCGAAAAATGTGTGTCATGATCATTCCTTGTTACGCCATCCGGAATGGTTGCAAAAGATGCATCAGGGCACTATAATCGAGCGGCTGCAACTTTTGTTACCACGCCGTCAATGTATACTAGGGTCATCCGGTTACTCTTGACAAATACCCAAAACAAATCAAATCCATAATTCAAATGTTCAAGTCACTAAATCATGAAACCCCTAACAATATAACGAGAGTCCTAGAAAATAATCAAAATCCAAAATCCAGGTGAATCATAATACACATCCAAAAATATATTCAATAATAACCACAAGATAGCTTTTCTAGAAAAATACTCCATATCCGTAGGAAAATACTCCAAACCAAGGATCCATATCAAAATATAATGTATAGAAAGTATATCTATAATCAAAATAATATCTGAAATAGATAATCATGAGTACGAAACTGTCCGGAATCAAGGAAGCCGAATTGATTCAAGAATACCCATTGGATACTCAACAATTGCTGAAATATCCAATCTCAGAGTCCTGATGAAATCTTTATTCCACAGCAGTCCAACCAACGCTCGAAGAGGGCGATAATGATACTAAGTCAACACGAAGTCAACGCACGAAAGGGATAACAAGAAATCAACCAAGGCGAAACACCGGTTGAGAGTACGGAACCCAAAATAAATAACCATGTAACCCAAATGATGGAGATAAGATAACATCTCATCAAATAAGATGATCGACATGACCAACTATAGGATCATATCTATCAAACAAGGATCAGAGGTAGATAACACGAATAAGACATGGCCAAGCAAGATAGGTCTAAGTAGAGATGAGGACCAGTTCACAGGTTCAAGGGAGCGAAGGACAAGTGTAACAAGTGGGAATACCAAGGAATAGTGGATTGAGATCAATAATCATGTGATACCCAACAAAATCTCAAAACGAGACCTGCATGGGCCACCAATAAAATCTTATCATGCTCCAGTATCGAAATACGGAGACGGACGTCGGCCAGCTACACCGTATAAGGTACGAATATACTATACGGGGATGACGGCTGTCAAGTCTTGCTAGGTATCCTAGCATACAATCAATATATGGCCTAAATCCGATCTTATATCCACAGGCAATAATGAATGAAATAACTACAAGAGAGATAATCATATGAAATACAGAAAATACTCATATGATAATCAGAGAGCCTACAATAAGAAATAATGTAGACAAGAATACCTTCCTACACAGTTCCCTCATGGTCAGGAACTGAAGCACATTCCCCAAGTCGAGTCTGGAAGATCCACAGGGTCGGTCACAGGCAATCTGGGAACAATCCAGGGTTGGTCAGGCCAACCGTAGCAAGTACCAGAAAGGAAGGCTCAAGGACGGACGAAAAAAACCAGCATGATATGATATATAACAGGAATAACACGTATGAACAGTAGTAATAAGGGTAAAGGATCCTGCGGTACCAACGCACGATTACAGAATATAAGGCAGCAATCCAACTACTAATACGTAAGTAACCAACAATCATCACAGTCATCCTAACATCCACTAATGCTTGTATCGCCAACTGGAACTCGTAGTCTGTCATCGGAACAGTAACTCACTCCTACATCAAACAAGAACAAGGGAATGAATTACCGCACCGGGACAGCGTTACGTGCCAGCCAGCTTAGCAAGCAATAAGTCATACAATTTAGGAGAATAAGCATCCACTCAAAATGCCTACGGCTCTCTATGTGGAGGTTGGGTTACCCCAACAATGTAAGTATGGGAATCCTCAGATCGTGCCATCCCAGCAGGGCTAGCGGGGCCAATTATATCAAGACTAGATGAGCGTCGGTCCCTCGTAAGACCACCAGGCTCTGCATGTCACCACCGGTCCCTCGTAAGGCCACCGTGCCGAGCATGCCATGTATATAATGTATAGTACAAAAAGTAGCCGGATATTGCCATACACTAGTATGAATGGTAATAATATCTGTGGCGGCCAGCCTGCAGGTCAGGACTAATGTCTGGGATAAGGCTGGTAATGCACGATCTCGGGATTCCGTTCCCTTCCCAATGCTTCTACTAGTTTAAGTTACCTAGATTATCTATATAGTTATCCGTGATCACATGCCATGGTCACATGATCACCCTCCAAGATGTCGTACCTCAGTTCGGGAATGCTAAGTAAGAATCAACCTCGGTACCTGTAGTCCCAGTTGTGATTCATCATTAGTGTTATGCAACAAGCAAGCAAGCAATCCTGACCACGCTAAGACTAAAGGCCAACTACCAAGGTACCCGTACAGGTAATCATATAATATAGCTAGAATATCAAGATGGCATCGCAATGCCATATAATCATGGAAGTAGCACCTCAAAGTGCCAGTAGATAAGGGGGCACCATAGTACAAGGTCAGAGACTGTACCTCAAAGGGTAAATAGACTTATAGCACGGATACAATAATCAGGTCTGGAACAAGGACAAATCTGTTAGTCGCAAGAAGTCATCTGCCCACATCGTGGCATGGATATCAGGTCAAGTACAAGATCAGAACCTCTACTATAATAATATCTCAAGCATATATGGGAGCCTAGAGCTCCAATCATCCAGTTGGTCTATCCACCAGATCAATCTATCAAGAGTCACCCCTCTACGATGGAATCAATATCATGTCAGAAAGGTCAATAACCAAATACCCAGCTAATCACTATAAGCAATGCTAGGCCCTCTGGCTCACAAGAATCCTCCAAGTCAATGATCCCAAGCCACTAAAAAATGAGCCCCTCAACTACCAAGACATAGTAATCAAACCAGGTTCCCCAACTACCGGAATACACAGGTACCAGGTTTTGGGAGTTTGGGAAGTCGAGTAAAAATCATATAATAATACCCTCAATATTCTTCTTGCTCCGCGAAACATTCACGATCCTCAGAATCCAAGAATCTACATAATCATGTCCGATCGAATTAGAGCATCATCAAAAGAAATAGCAATACTATCCAAGAGTCCACGTGAGTCTATCAATCAAGACTCTCGCGATCATACTCTCCATGATACTCAATCTTCAGACATATCCCAAATCATAAATTTTGATACATAGGACAACTATCAGTCCTAGCTGGCTAGACTAGGATAACTCCTAGAATGAATAATCAGGGGACAAGAATATAATTAAATGCCGTCGAAAAAGTGGCAAGGATTGCGTGAACCACCCTGGAACAGATCCACAACCCTTAAACCAAACAAGGACCAGGATTGTAGACCGTCTCCCGAGTAGAACCGCTCTCCTTACGCTATCCGACGGATAAGATAGGTCAAGACGCTAGGCAACTAATCTAGTCGGGAGTCACCTAGCAGGCAATAGGATCAGGTAAACTATGCCAAGATGAACATGCACGAGCCCAGTCCAGCAAACCAAAGGAATGGTTCTGCCTAATCCTTCGAACCAAATTCCCGATCGAGAATTCTGGAAAAATTCGACAAAGTCTCCTTTGTAATCTGGATGGGAGCACCCTACGAATTGGGAGCTAAAATCACTCAGCACAACCCGCCACAGAATTGCAGAATCGCAGGCTGAGAATACTAAGTCTCAGCTACCAGCAGCACTATGATGCATACTGGGAACAAATCGATAGCCGAGAACACTAAGTCTCGGCCTCCAGCAGCACTACGATGCGTACTGGAAACCAATCGAACCCGAGACCACTAAGTCCCGGCCTCCAGCAACACTACAATGCGTACTGGGCGCCAAGCCAACACATATAACAAAAAATTGCCTCGTAGGGCGCATCACAGCACATGTCCATAGTTCTAACCCAAGTACAATCACAGCCACAAGAATAGTTAGCCAGAGCCGTTACCCGATCGCGAGTCAGACACGGGGCATACGGGGACAATCCATACAAGTGAGTCGTGCTCGTGTCCTCGAAGGTGTGGATGACCCATCCGAGTTGTCCGATACGGTCTATCCCGGTATCGAACCAAGCTATCCTAAGTTATCATCATGGCAGTACTACTACTAGGCTATACTAATCATGGCTATACAATTTATAAGTACAAATTAATTAAATGTAACAAAATCCAGAAGAGAGGGTAAGAGCCGTCGATAAGCAAGGGATACTTGCCTAGAGGGCTCGGCTAGGTAAGCAAGTCTTCAACAATCGCGATCCAAGCTAGCACGTCCATCGAGGTCCTCAGAAAACACAATAAACAATCATTAGAATTAAATAATAAAATAATAACAGGAAGCACGGAGGATGGTAGGAGGCTATACCGCACGGGTCCTACAAGTAGTACAGGGATCTGGTACGGAAATCGAGGCACGCGGATCGATATAGACATACGAACCGAGACGTACACGTATATCAAAATGCACACGAAAATCAAAATGACTCAAGGATCGAGATGAACAGGAGACAATGTGTACGTAAATCGAGACGCACATGAGAATCAAGATGACTCGAAGATCGAGATGAACAGGAGACAATGTGCACGTAAATCGAGATGCACACGTAGATCGATAAATCACAAATATCAAGATAGCGCACGAATCATGCAACACGTAAATCAAGACGTTAATGCAAAATCAAGACAGCACAAAGACCAATACGGCACACAAATTAGAGCGAGCACGCAAATCGATGTGCCACAAAAATCGAGAGACACAAAGGCCGAGACACAAGAAACAAGACAACACACAAACCAATGGGGCACGGTGCCCGAGGCAGCACGGGGGTCGAGGCGTCCCGCTGCCCAAGGCAGTACGTGGATCGGGGTGGCACGAAAAATGGGACGACACACAAATCGAGGCACTCATCCCAAGAAACACGAGAAACGAAGTAACACGCTAATCGAGATAGCACGCAACCCAAGCAGTACAGGGCCCATAGTGTCCTGCTGCTCGAGGCGTGTACGAAGCTCGAGGCACGTTGCCCGAGGCGGCACGAAAAATGAAGGGGGCACACCAACCAAGGGTGAGCCGCCCGAGGCAACATACTGCACTAAGCAGCGCACAGACCGAGAAATGGGGGAGGCGGAGGAGGAAGAAGTGGGGAGGAGATGTTGGTACGGTGGTCGCAGAGGAGGGGGGCCGTGCTGTAGGGAGGTGGTGGATGGAAGTGGTGGTGGTAGCTGTGATGGGAGACGGTGGCGATCGCGACCATGGAGGCGCTGGAGATGATGGAGACGACGATGATGATGGTTATGGTCGTGGATGGTACTGGTGGTGGAGGCGACTGTGGTGGGGGCGGTGGCTATGGTGCCTGAAGGTGGTCGGTGGCGGCGATGATGATGGGGGTCATGGCGGAGGCGCTATGGAGGATGCCGGGAAGAAGTAGGGGAGCTCGGGGAGGGTGTCGGTGAGAGGGGAGAGCTCGGGTGAGAGAGAGAGCTGAACGGGGGAGGGAAGTGAGAGGATTGAGAGAGAGCACGGGAGAGGGGTGAGGAAGAAGTATGGGGGTGGTCGGGAGAGAGAGAGAGATGGGAAAAAGGGAGGGCGACTGGAAGTAGAGTATAGGTGAGAGATAGAGTTAGGTTAGAGCTAGGATTTGGGGAGGGTAGATATAGGAACAAGTAATTTATTATAAATAATAATAACAATGACAATAACAATAGGAGTAATTATAACAATGGAACTAAAACACCAACTTCAAAATAATAATAAAGTAATACAAACCGTAAATTAATACGGTGACGATAACCAAGAGTCCAGACCCTACGACGAAGACAAATCCAAATCCAAAAGATAAATAAAATTTTAAACCAATACAAAATTTGAAAAACACCCAAATACAAACTACGGTCATATACCTATTTTAAAAATAGGGATTTGACAATCTGGGTACCATCAGCTGAAGGTGAATTGGGATGACATTTCGAAGACTGCTTTTTGTACCCGTTATGGCCAGTATGAGTTTACCGTCATGCCGTTTGGGTTGACTAATGCCCCAGCGGAATTCATAAACTTGATGAATAAGGTATTCCATCCATACCTTGACAAGTTCGTGGTAGTCTTCATTAATGACATTCTCATCTATTCGAAGACGTCTGAGGAGCATCTGCAGGTTGTGATGGAGACTCTGAGGAGGCAGCAGCTGTATAGGAAGCTGTCTAAGTACGAGTTCTTTATGGACCGAGTGGAGTTCCTGGGCCATGTTGTATCCGGTGATAGGATTTTAGTGGAACAGAAGAAGATTGCAGCGGTGGAGACTTGGTCGACACCCAGTTCAGTTGCCGAGATTCGGAGCTTTCTGGGTTTGGCAGGCTACTATAGGAAGTTTGTGCAGGACTTCTCTCGAATAGCAGAGCCGATGACTAGACTCACCAGGAAGGACATGGAGTTCGTCTGGACTGATGAGTGTCAGGCAGCTTTGGAGGAGCTGAAGAAGAGGTTGATGTCGGCTCCTATTTTGACGTTGCCATCTGGGTCCGGAGGATTCACGATCTACAGTGATGCTTCGGGGAAGGGTCTGGATTGCGTTCTTCAGCAGCATGGGAAGGTAATTGCTTATGCATCAAGACAGTTGCGGCCACATGAGAAGAACTACACGACTCATGATTTGGAGTTGGCAGCAGTCATATTTGCCTTGAAGCTGTGGAAATACTATTTGTACGGAGAGCGTGTGGAGATTTTTACTGACCACAAGAGCTTGAAGTACGTGTTTACCCAGAAGGAGCTGAATATAAGGCAGAGGCGATGTTTGGAGTTGATGAAGGATTTTGATATATCCTTACAGAACCATCCGGGAAAGGCCAACTGTAAGCCCTCTGGATTTTTAAGGTTATTTTAAATTTTTAAATGACTTATTTTCGATAAATATTTTTATTATTTTGATAATTAACTATATTATTCGTGATTTTGATTTTTGGAGCGCCAGAGATGTCATCCCTTCGAAACGCTCTTTATGATTTTTGTTCTAGACAAATTTATCTTCCTGTTGATATATCATGTCCCATCCAAAGTTGTTCCCTTGTGCTCTATTTGTATCGCAGAACTTTCGGGTCAAATTAGGCCATTTGAATTATTATTAAATTCTGTCAGCCCCAGATTTCAGGAACAGGGGTATTTTTTTTATTTTTTTATTTTTGAATATTTTTGAAATTTATTTTATTATTTATGATATTGTTTTGGGGTTATTTGAGTCGGGTTCGAATTTCAGCTCGTTCCGACTTGTATCGGGGACTCGGGGTAACTTAGACTCTGATCGGGACCCAACTGGAACCGACAATCTTGTCATGATCAAATCCAGATATTTATATTTGAATAATCCCATTTGATTTTAGTGGGATTAGGGATTAGAATTAGATTTAGAACTTGAAATTTGGAGTTTTTAAGTTACCATTTTGACCCCAACTCAAAACCACTCATTTCTTTGACTTGGAGGGCATTTTGGTAAATTGTCAAATACCCCCAACCCTCTAAAATGTGGCCGGCCAGCAGCAACACTCCCCTTTTTCTTCCCATTTCAAGAAAAACTCTCTCTCTTCTCCTTTCTCTCATTCTACAAAGACCCCTTTTTTTTCCCTTTGGATTTTAAACTCCAAAGTAAGTCAAATCTCTTCTAATTCTTTTCTATACTCTAGATCTCTCTCTAATATTGGTGCTAACCCTTGTTTATCTCTTATTTGTAATTTTTATCTAGGTAGAACCTAGCATGGAGGGGTTGGAAGCTTAGATTTGGCTCTTGATCCAAAAAGAACCAATTTTGGGGCTTTTTCTTGGGATTCCAACTCCCAAGAGATAAACCCTAACTCTAACTCTTATAATTACTCCTAATTAATGTTATTTATATATTAGAGGATACCCGAGATGTAGGACAACGCATTAGAAGAGGTTTGGAACCCATTTGACTCAATTCGGGACTTTCGGGCTAGGTTTAGTGCCAATTTTGGGGAAAACCCTAAATTGACATGTTTGGATGTTATCCCTAGCCTAATTAGACCTAATTAGGTTAGTTTGGGTGAGATGAGGCTAGATACGTGTCCATATTTGGATACGTGGGGTCGTTTTGCGAGAAATCATAAAAATAGGCTTTTTCGGGATTTTCGGGTTCCAACACACGGGTGACTTTTTGCACCGACACTAGAATTGACAAGTTAGTACTTAGAATAGGTTCTAATCATTAGTTAGAACTCGTGGGTAGAGTTTGGGTCGAATCCGGATAGGTTTGGTGTCCGTATCATGCGGTATCGCGAATCGGACACCCCGGAGTCGCCAGAATGGCCATTTGGCCATTCGGGCCTCGTTTCTCATTTTCGCTCGCCTGTGCGAGTTAGATTTCTTCTGTGGGGCACGTGTCTAGGCCCTAGAGGGTAGAATTGCAAGATTTGGGTATTCAGATAAGGTTTTGGGTCGTTTAGGAATATATATGTGTATGTATCCATGTGTGTGCGTGTGTCTATATATGTAGATATAAATATGTGTGTGTGAGTGTGACATATATATAGAGAGATAGATATAGAGAGTGGTGGTAGAGTTGGCTTTTGGATTGTGTGTGTGTGTGTGCGTGTGTGTGTTGTATAGAGAGAAATTGAGAGTGATTAGAGAGTTAGAGAGAGTGAGATAGGTGAAGGAAGGGAAGGGGGAGCTGCTGCCCCTTGGCAGCAGCACATTAGAGTGGCAGTCCCCACAGGGGACTGCAGTAAGCCCTATCAGCAGTAGCAGCTGCTATACAGCAGTTGTTGCACCAAGAACAACCCCTAAATTAGCCATTTAGTTGTCCTATTCAGCCACCCCATTCACTCATTTAATCCATTCATTCTTTCATCTATAGGACCCCCCCAAATCAGTCCTAAATAACCCACAAATCAGCCCCACTTTTCAGCCATAACAACCCCCATATACTACCCATTTACCAGCCTTGTACTACCCCATATCAGCCCTAAACCTGTCCTATTTCAGTCCATATTAGCCACTTGGACAGGCCCTGAAATCAGCTCCTAAATCACCAACAATTCAGCCTACTTGACAGCCACACTTAGCCACATATCACCCTATATATAAGCCCCTATGTTCCATTCAATTCAGCCCACTTAGCCTCCATTTGGACAGCCACATTGAGCTGCCTATAGTAATCCTAAACCAGTCCTAAAACAGTCCAAATGGACAGCCATATAAGCCCTACATTCAGTTCAAAATCAGCCTCCATATTCACCCACAATCAGTCCATAACAGCTCATTTCACCCATCCAATTGTATATCCATTCTTCCATTCTTTTACACATCATTCATCCCTCAACCTTTCATACATTCATTAACATTCATTAATCCCATCATCCACCCTTCCACTCAAAATCAGTCCCTTGGTCCTATAGGCCTTAAGTTGTGTTGTCATGTGAGAATTATTAGAGGGTAAGGTATTGTGGTAGGCTTGTTAGATTTAGTATTAGATATTAGTTAGTGTTGGTGTTAGCTTGATGTTTGTGTTAGTGTTAGTAGTGGGTTGGTTAAGTTAGTGTCCTAACTAGGTTGATATCCTAGTGGACTAGTAGAGAGGGCTAACCTAGACACTAGGAGAGTGTGGGAGAGTAAACTAGGAAGGTTGGTAGAGAGTAGTGTGTGGTATCTAAATATACCATAGCGTATCATGACGATACCCTAAGGTAATGTTGGGATGACCAACATGGACCATAAGATGGACTAGATGTCCTAGAATCCTAGATTTCTTGATTGGTAAACCTTAGATAGGATAGTATCTAGCTACCCTAAGGAGTCTAGGCTAGTATCCTAAGATCTAGAGGGGTTTCCTTTGTAATGGGCAAGGTATTGGTATTTACCTTGTGAAGGGTAAATGTAGGTAATAGGGTATTGTTAAGATTTTGAGTTTGACTTCTAAGATGGGCTTAGAAATAGGTTGTCTTGGTAGGTAATGACTAGATAAGGGTAGTTTAGACTAGTCTTGACCTCCGTTGACCAAGAGTTGACTTTTTGACTGAAAGTCAACTTCAAGTCAACACTTGACTTAGAATTTACCGAAACCAAACCAGAGTTGACCAGTTGACTAAAAATCAACTGTTAGTCAACATTTGACTTATTTGACCTAGGGTTGTGTAACACCAGTTTTCCAAATGAGGGTATTTTGGTCATTTTTTTAAAATTTTAGAATTTAAATTGAATTATTATTATTATTTATAATTATTGTGATTTTTGAGTGATTTTTTTAGAATAATTGTTTTTGGTGTTTTAGAGACTTTGACTTAAGTTGACCTTATAGACTAACCTAGTGGCTAACCTAGGTCTTGACTAAGAGATTAGGATTTGAGAACCTAGGTTGACTTAAGTTCATGAGGATGAACTCATTGGGATTAATTTGGTGAAATTAGGAATTAGTTTGGTCTAAGAATGGCTTGTGAAGTCACAAGTCATAATCATGACTTAAATCAATTAGGACTCAACCAACTAGCCAAAACCCTAGTCCTAGGCCCTATGGCCAGCCAAGAGACAGCCCCTTCCCCTATATATATCCTCCCAAATTTTAGGGCTAGCCTCTTTTCTTAGGGTTCATCAAGTTTTTAGAAATGGGTAAGTTCCATCTTCATAAATTCCTATTAAATCCAAATTAAGTCCTTTTTCCTTCAAACAAATTCCTATAGGCTCTAAATCTTGTGCTCTTGCTGTTGGAAATAATTTTTGACAGGAAAGGAACAATTTGGAAGAGTTTTGGTGGGTTGAGAAATCCTCCTCTTTGAAGCTTTTTGGAGCTTGGAACACCTATAGGTATAATCCTTTGTAATGCCTCTAAATTCCTGTAAAAATTATTTTTAGGGTCCCCTAGTCCTCATCCAACTGTAGGGAAAACTAACCCTAAGTTTTGGTCTCGTTTCGTGTCCGTATCGGACACGTTTCAGAGATCTAGTTTAGGTGCTCGACGAAATGTCCCAAAGGACTGTTCGTTCGAGTTTTCCGATTCTATTTGAATGAAAAGCTAGATCTAAGTGTCGTCTAGGGTTTCCCAGTGTCCTATGATGGTTTGTGAGTCGTGTCGAGTCGTGGGAGATACGAGACACGCGAGTGCGGGTACGAGCGTGCGGGCACAGTGCGTGCCCTGCTGCTCGAGGGCCATTGTGCACTCGATTCTCCACGTGGATACGAGAAATTTGGCCTGTGGTTAGGGGCAATGACTGACACGAGGCTCGCCAAGTTTCACGAGTCCTTGTGTCGTGTCGGACGTGTTATTTCGTGTGCACTGGGCTGCTGTGTGTGCGTGTGTATACTGTGTGTTGTTCTGATTGTTTTAAATCGATTTTAATGTTTTTAAATTATGTTTTAATGATTATTAGATCCTAAATGAGATGTTTAAATCCCTGCTACACCATGTTACACATTGTTGGTTTTTATATTTGAGTTTTGGTTCGAATCAGTAGAAGAACAGTGTACTCTGATACATGTATTGAAACTGTGTTTTCCCAAACAGTTTTAATCCCCTTTTATGTTATTTTTTTTCACTGTTAATGATCCCCACAAGTTGCATTTCTTATTGGCTAAGTTAATTCATTATTGTAGGCTTTTGGAAGGTGTAGAATGGGATTTTGTATTCATGGTTCCTGTTTGGGTGAACTACATTTGTATTGCCAAAACCTGAGAATGAAATTAAACAATAAATTGATTCCTGGTATTATATTGAAATGTGGGGTATCTGAGAAAACCTGGTATTAGTGTTGTTCAGCCTTTTTCTTTGGATTCATAACCTGTGTATCATTGCATTTACTGGGTTGAAGTATTCTTCTATACCTGAGATGGGTTGGCATGTTGTGTGGTTCATTCATGAGTTAACTGAGATGTTGATAACCTGGGAATGCCATTGTTTTATTCTTGAAATAAATTGCTCTCAGTTTCTTAACTGTTTTTACTGATAGGATAAAACCTGAGATTTAGTTCTCAGTTTTTCACAAAACCTGAGATTGTTTTCTAGCCACTAAATTCCTTTTACTTTCAAAATGTATTCAAAACCTGAGAAATGAGACTTGGGTTGAAAATTCAGTTCTTGGATAAACCTGGGGTTGAGCTCAGTTTATTGGACTGAATGTTTCTTTTGATTCATTGAATTGTATTGAGTAATGTTTTGGAGTTAGTATAATCTGAGCTTGAACGGTTAAATTTCTGTATAAATAGAAACCTGAGAGTTGGTATCAAAGTCTGGGAAGTCTTCCAGTTGATTCATGAACTATGTTAAACCTGAGAATGTTTGAACTAATGAACTTGATCACTGTTTACCTTTTCCCTGCACTGTTAATCCTTCGCTGTAAAACTGAAATGATAGCTCAAGTTGTTAAACTGTTTTCGGTTTCAATGAAAAATCTGAGTTTTGGATTGTCAACTGTATTTGGTTGTGGGTTGTTGTTTCACACACAGGTATCACACATTATCACAAACCCTCTACACTCACATTCACTCATGGTACACACACACATACTTGTTGTTGTCCTCTCCTTTCATGTATATACATTACATTTTGAGTTGTTATATATAAGTTTCCTATATATGGGAATATGTGTTTTGTATAGGTATTGTATGATATGGTGTCTTGATATGTGGGGTGGTGATATGTGTCATAGAGTATGGAATACCATAGGACTAATGTATTGTATATATATGTGGTGTGTTATAGATGATGTTATAGAGTATGGGTTAGATGTTCCTAATAGGCTTTTAGCCATAGTATAACCTAGAGTAGACTTGTTAGAACCTAGAATGGTTTGGTGAGACCTAGAATTGACAATTGACTAGGTTTGACCTTAAGGTCGACCAGAGTTGACCAAGAGTTGACTTTGGTCTAGATTGACCTAGTTCATGTAGAATGCATTAAATTGCATTGTATTATCATTGTAGACTCATAGTGACTTGTGTTGTTCTAATAGGAGCCAGACACCACTCCTCGGACAGTATATATATTCTTCAGATTCTCAGGTTACAGGCGAGTACATTCTCTGATCATTTCATATCTTGTTTAGGATTATATTCCTGCTTTAGATTACTTTACATGATGCTGACACGTTGGAAATACGGATTAGTACTATATGGATCTGGTTGTGCGATGTTATCCCCTTAGCGGATACATCGGGTATTCGTGTTCGTGTACTTTATCGGGAACATTGTGTACTCCTTGTATTTGTTACATTCGTGTACGAAACGTGTGAATCGTGTATAATCATGTTTTCATATGACCTTCGTGTACAATAACATAACGTAGCTGGATCCTTGTGTATTGATTGGGGCGGGGGAGTAGAAGTGGTTATGTATTCAATCCAGTAGATTACTCGTGTACAAACCTCTGTAGATTACTCGTGTATAACATCGTGCCGTCTACATAACCATCTTGTGCTCTGAATCACTAGCACTGTTAGTTCTCTATATATTGTAGCTATTTACTTACAGTCTCTCTCTTTTATCATATTATTCTTCAGATCCTGTATCTTACTCTCTAGCATGTTTATATTTTCTAACCGGTTATGATTTTCTTGAGATGTACTGTACTCGCTCCCGTCCTGACTGGACCTGTTGAAAATTTTACAGTGAATGATGAGGCTCTGGTGTCTATCCCTCTTGGTGCAGCATTAGACATCACTAGTGACTTGGACCTGATAGCAGTTGATGGCACTTCCTAGATTAGGATTGTCTTTACTTCTGGATTACTATATTAGACTTGAGATATTCTGAGATATGTATTTATTTTAGTCACTTAGAATTCTGGATTTATATCTCTGTGATGTTACATTCCTGGATATTATCTATCTTTATCTTTCTATCTCATTCCTGTTCTATCCTAGATGTGGTTGAGTTATTTTTGTTATGTCACCCCCATTCGGGGAGTATAACTGTATATTACCCTTATCTGTTAGATGTTATGACCTAGGACAGCGTTCTACCGCCGATACTGCGGCGTAGGCTGGACGTACCCACGTCTCGTGCCCTTACTCTAGGGTGCGGGTCGTGACACGTTGACCCAGGGTTGACTCAGTGTTGACCAGAGTTGACTAGAGTTGACTTTTTAACCAAAAGTCAACTATAAGTCAACCTTTGACCCAGATTGACCTAATTTGACTTGGATTGACTTCATGTGACCTTATTTGACCTTGGTTGACCTAGTGTGACCTAGTTTAGCTTGGTGTGACTTAGTTTGACCTAGTTTTGACTTAGACTTGCATGTCATGACTCGATTAGCTTTTCTTTCATTATTAAACCATGTTTTGACTTGTAGTATCTCATCTTTAGGTTTGTGATTACTCTGAGCGTCTGTCCACCTTATCCGCTCAGGACCACAGGCGAGTACATTCTCTGATAATATTTTTGTTTTATGATATCGTCTTTGTTTCTAGTATTTAGTGTAGATATCTATGTTCTCTTGACACATGGTGCACACGGATTGGTATTGTCTGGATCCCGTCATAAGATGTTATTTCTCTTATATATGGTATACACTGGGCAAGTCTTTATTGTTTATTGTTTATTGTTCATTGTATAGATACGATTCCTGCGTAGACTCGCGACCTCCTCAGAGAATACGTGTCATGACGTGTCATGACTGGATCCACTATATTAGTCAGGGATGGGGGTGTTAGCGTAGATATGTGATTAATACCCCATAGTATTATATTGTATCATCATTGTATCACTATAGTATCCTCATTGTATAGTGTTAATCATACATTCACGTATGATTAGCCATGCCAAACATTGTATCAAGTTCTAAGCCGATCACATGTTGACACTAGTGCTAAACTCACATAGATAGCAGTTCCAGATTTCGTACATGTTATACATTGTTTTCTTGCCTTATCTCATTACAGTTTTGATATACTCTGCCATGATGCATGTACGCTCTCCTTTACCTAGTATATTCTCTCTATCTACTGTTACATTTTCAATATCGTATAACTAGAACTGTTGTTTGAGATTTTGTACTCGTTCCTGTCCTGACTGGACCTGTTAAAAATATTACAGATGATGATGGTGACGGCCCTACCTTCTATGGGGCACATGAGGGTGACAGTCTGTCACGTCCCAGTACCGAAATACGGAGACGGACTAGGCCAGCTACTCCATATGAGGTACGTAACGTCATACGGCGATCGTGGCTGTCGAGAGACTAGGAGGTACATGCTGCAATCAAGTCTCCTATGGTCCCACAGAGTTCTATGTCTCAATCAATCAAATCACAACAACAAATAAATGAACATTAAAGATAAAGCAGTAAGGCGTCCCTGACGCTTCATCAAAATGGTCATGAGAGACTAACTTTATAATTTAGCTATCTCAGAGAGTCAGGAGTACAAAATTATACACAGCTGCAGTCTGTTTAATTACAATGATGTACTGACACAAAATATCAAGTAATCCGGCTAACAGGTGCCGGTGGCTAAATGCTGCAAAAGTATAAGCAGGAGTGGTGGAGAAGAAACCCACTCGAGTCCCCGAACCGCCATGCTCCTAGTATGCACCATGGATGTCAGGGAGGAAGATCGTGTCCTCTGGCTCTGCTACGAGATCTGGCCAAACAAAACCAGCGGGGTCAGCCCCGAATAGCAAGTACCGCCAAAGGGGCACAAGAGTTAAGATTAAAAACCCAGTTAATAGAATGATTGATAATAGTAATACTTATGCTACTATTATAGGGTAGCGCAACATCTTCGAACCCATATGGCACCCTTACAACCAAACAAGGACAAAAGGTGCCACATGGAGTCAGGACGTGTCGTACTCTATAACATTCACATAAGTTAAAAGGTATAAACAATAAAATCTCCTGATCGTGACTTCGGTCGATAGCCTATCGCAGCACAATAACCAACCCAACAATCAAACAAGAACATGGGTTGGATCATGCACCGTAATAGACCATGTTCCTCAGTTATTCACAGAAGTAGCACTTCACAACCAGAATAAGTCTTCCGTACATAACTTCGGTCCACAGCCTATCATAGTACGATAACCAACCCAACAATCAAACAAGAACAAGGGTTGGATCACGTACCATGACAGTCCGCTTTCCTCGGTTATTCACGGAAGGTAATAGGATACAAGCAAGTCGTTTTCACGGCCAATCAAGTCTACGAGTTTCTAGTGGGACGAGGTTATCCTCGCGTCATGTTATTTAGAAATCCTCAGATCGTATCTTTCCAGCAAGGCTAGCCCATCCAGGGGTTCGCGTAGACAGGTATGATTGAGCACAGGTCCCTCGCAAGGCCACCTTGCCAAAACATATAATATATAGCATGAATTAATCGGATACAGTCATCCACTCGTTGCAGATGACACAGTATCTGTGGAGACCAGCCGGCACGTCGAGACAATATCTCAAGGCGGCTGGTGTAACACGATCTCGGGATTTTGCCCTCCCCATGCATCTAGTATATTTAGTTGCCTAATTTAACCCTAGGTAAAATCTTGGACTCACATGCTGTGGCCTGCATGATTATCCTCCTAAAAGTCGTACTCAAGTACGAGTACCCCAAAGAGGATCCATGTCAATCAGTATGTCAACATGTTCTACCCTCCTTAGTGTAATACATCATTGCAAATACGCCACGTGGAGTTACGAGTCTTTTGTCGAGCATGAACAAGAACTGGGACATTTAGGTACATGTATCAAGTAGGAACTCTTTGTTCACCGGGGTCACATTAGTGCTCATATCATGCTCGGGACAAAAGACGTAAGGATATAAAATGGTCATATAATATCTGATAAAATATCAAAAGCGTACGCACAAAAGCACGCACGCTCAAGGAGTAAAAAGTCACGCAGGCTCAAGGGGAGAGCTGCGTGAAAAGTCACGCAGGCTCAAGGAGAGAGCTGCGTGAAAAGTCACGCAGGCTCAAGGAGAGAGCCGCGTGAAAAGTCACGCAGGCTCAAGGAGAGAGCTGCGTGAAAAGTCACGCAGGCTCAAGAAGAGAGCTGCGTGAAAAGTCACGCAGGCTCAAGGGAAGAGCTGCGTGAAAAGTCACGCAAACTCAAGGGGAGACATGTTTCCAACAGGAAGCGTGCTCAAACAGGAGCACACTGCTCACTGTCTTCTCCAAACAGCAAGAACACCATGGCTGAACCCAAGCTTCAAAGCATCATAACTTGGCCATCCGAACTCCAAATCCAGATTTCCAAGGTTCCAACTTGGATGAAACTGAATGCTCTTCCTCATGGAAGCATCAAAAACCCATAAAATCCAACTAAAGTAGATCAAACCATGCAAAATCCGAAAATGATTAAAACTAAGATCTACAAAAATCAAAGCTTCAAAATAGAAATTTCCAAGTTCTAAACTAGTATAGATTGAGGAGAAGAACATGTTTTGACAAATAATTTTGTAAGAAATCATTAACAAAATATAAATCCATCTCTTGAGCAAGTTGGCACTTGCCTTGGTTGGTGGAGGAAGTAAATGAGAGGAAGTAAATGAGAGGAGAGAGAATGAGATGAGTTATATATATAAAGATCTTGGACCCATGGGTTCATGATGAACCAAAGGGTTCATGATGAACCATTGGTGAACCAAGAATAGGTTACCCAAATGAGCCAAAACTGTAGGCCCAAATACAGAAAATAAATTAGGAAATAATATTTTGTCGAATATTTTTGGGAAATGTATGAAGGAATACTGCATAATAAATATAGTATAAATACGAGGTAAATACAAATTATTGGTTTACGTATTAAAATACGTATTCCAGGATTAGGGAGTGACATCTCTACCCTTCTTAGAAAAATTCCATCCTCGGAATTCCAGCCAAGACAGGATAGTGAAATCAGGACAAGCAAGGCACGATCATATACAAGTTAACTATCATAGCAGTTATTATCATACATCACAAAGTGCAAAACAAGCAGGTGCAGATAAGCATGGAATCGTGTCAATAAGGTGCAAAAATATACCTTATCAGTCAAACAAATACGGATACCGAGATCTGATCTCGTCCTCGCGCTCCCAGGTTGACTCTTCCGGAGAGTGATGGTTCCAAGAAACACGGACAAGGCTAATCGTCTGATTCTTGAGTACCTTCTCTCGCCGATCTAAAATAGATACGGGTTGTTCCTCGTAAGTTAGGTCGGTACCAACGACTAATTCAGAATGATCGAAGACATGACTCGGATCCGGGACATACCCACGTAATTGGGACACATGAAACACATCATGTATGCCAGTTAACGAAGGTGGAAGGGCAAGTCGATAAGCCACATCGCCTACCCGAGCGAGAATCTTAAAAGGACCAACGTATCTTGGACTAAGCTTTCCTCGGGTTCCAAATCTGATGATACCCCGAGTAGGCGAAATCCGCAGAAACACTTGGTCGCCAACTCTTCACTCTAGAGGCCTACGATACTGGTCTGCCCAATGACGATGTCGGTCCTGTGCAACTCGAAGGCGCTCTCTGACCAACTTAACTATCTCCACAGTCTGCGTGATCATCTCTGGTCCCAACAACTTCCGTTCTCCGACGTCGTCCCATGCCAAAGGGGACCTGCACTTCCTTCCGTACAATACTTCGAACTGGGCCATCTGAATGCTAGCCTGATAGCTGTTGTTATAGGAGAACTCCACTAGATGAAGGTGGTCCTCCCAAGATCCGCCAAAATCCAAGGTACACGCCCGTAGCATATCTTCTAATGTCTGAATGGTTCTTTCTGATTGCCCGTCGGTTTGTGGATGATAAGCAGTACTGAATTCTTAACTTGGTTCCCAAACTTTGGTGTAAGCTCCGCCAAAAATGGGAAGTAAACCGCGTATCCCGATCTGATACTATACTAACCGGAACACCGTGCTGCCTTACTATCTGCTTCATGTACATTTCTGCTAACTGCTCAGTAGTCTGTCCAACTCGGAAGGGAAGGAAATGAGCGACCTTCGTGAGTCGATCTACTATTACCCAGACTGCATTCTTACCAGTCGGGGATCTAGGTAAACCGGTCACAAAATCCATCGTGATGTGCTCCCATTTCCATTCTGGGATAGGAAGCGGCTATAGAAATCCTGCTGGTCTCTGCTGCTCGGCTTTCACCTGCTGACATACCAGACACTTGGATACAAATCTCGCTATCTCTCTTTTCATGCCATTCCACCAAAAGTACTGCCTGATATCTCGATACATCTTCGTTTCTCCTGGATGAATGGAGTAAATAGAACTATGAGCTTCGGACATAACTTCTTGCCGAAGGTCTCCACTCGGTACACAGAGTCTGTTTCCAAACCTGAGCGTACCATCTTCATGAATCACTAACTCCTTCCTACGGCCTGATTCACACTCCGACCGCAACTTCTGAATCTGTGGATCTCCTGCTTGTGCTGCCCTTATCCTCTCTACTAAGGTTGACTGAATTTGCATACTGGTCATTCTTCCTATATCCCTTGGCAAAACTACTTCGATTCCCATACTCTGAAGGTCTTCTAAAATATGCTTCTGTGAGGTCAAGATAAAGGCACTGTCTCTCCTACTCAGTGCATCTGCAACTATATTCGTCTTGCATGGATGATACTGAAGATTTAAGTCAAAATCCTTCAGTAGTTCTAACCATCTTCTTTGCCTCATGTTCAAATCTCGCTGTGTGAATACGTATTTCAAACTCTTATGATCAGTATAGATCTCTACCCGATCTCCGTATAAATAATGCCTCTACAACTTGAGTGAAAACACCACAACTGCTAACTCCAAATCGTGAGTCGGGTAATTCTTCTCATGGTCTCGAAGCTGTCGAGACGCATATGCTATCACCTTTCCGTGCTGCATCAATACACATCCAAGACCCTTCCCAGATGCGTCACAATATACTGTAAAGCCTTCCGCTCCTACTGGAAGCGTCAAGATCGGGGCTGAGATCAATCTCTTCTTTAATTCTTCAAATGATGCCTGACAGCTAGCTGACCATACAAACTCTACGTCCTTGTGCATCAAACGCGTTAAGGGCGCAGAGATCTTGGCAAAGTCCGCCACAAACCTTCTGTAGTAACCAACAAATCCTAAGAAACTTCGCACTTTTGCAACCGTTCTCGGGACTGGTCAATGCTCTACGGCCTCAATCTTCTTCGGATCCACTGACATTCCTGCCCCAGAAATTACATGCCCCAGGAATGAAATGTGATCTAACCAGAATTCACACTTGTCGAGCTTCGCATAAAGTTGATGCTCCCTCAATGTCTGTAAGACAGTCCTAAGATGTTTCTCATGCTCCTCTTCACTGCTGGAATAGACAAGGATATTATCTATGAACACCACCACAAATTTATCCAAATACGGCAGAAAGATGCGGT
The DNA here is from genome assembly GCA_029216955.1 of Iris pallida. NCBI lineage: Eukaryota > Viridiplantae > Streptophyta > Magnoliopsida > Asparagales > Iridaceae > Iris > Iris pallida. The sequence continues at coordinate 648,199 of JANAVB010030819.1, forward strand.
TCATTAAATCCATGAATACTGCGGGGGCGTTGGTTAGTCCAAAGGGCATTACTAAAAACTTATGATGCCCATATCTAGATCTGAATGCTGTCTTCGGTATGTCTTGCTCCCGGACTCTTACTTGATAGTATCCTGACCGAAGATCGATCTTAGTAAAGACGCTGGTCTTGCTCAACTGGTCAAACAGGTCATCAATCCTTGGTAGTAGGTACTTATTCTTTATTGTTACTGCATTCAGCTTGCGGTAGTCGATGCACATCCTCGTCGACCTATCCTTCTTGGGAACTAGAATCACTGGCGCGGCCCAGGGCGATTTACTGTCTCGGATGAATCCCTTAGACTTCAAGTCTTCTTCATGTTGATACAACTTATCCTGTTCTGACGACGACATTCTGTAAACTCTGTCTGCAATAAGCCTCGTTCCAGGGTTCAACTCAATGCTAAATTCTACCTCTCTGACTGGGGGTATCCCTGGGAGCTCATCAGGGAAGACGTCGAGAAAATCTTCGACCACTCTCGGAATCTGTCCTGGCTCTGACACTGCTGCTGAGATGACGCCTCCGGCCTGATTCTTCAAGGTTCGAGTAAAGATGAACTGCTCCATCCCAGGAACGCTGAATATGACCCTACCTCCTCTACAATCAATTGTCACATGACTGTCTTTCAACCAGTCCATGCCAAGAACAATATCAAAATTCCCCATAGGGAATTCAATCAATGATGCGGGCAGTAAATGCCCACACACCTCCACCGGACATGAAAAGCGCACTCTACTAACTTCTACGAGCCCATTGTCGGTGAGTATATCCATCCTCTCCGGCAATGCCTCAAACTCTAATCCAATCCGTGTAGCATATTGTGCGGAGATGAAAGAATGAGTAGCGCCTGAATCAAATAATGCTACAGCAGGAAATAAGATGACGAGAATTTTACCTGCCACCACGTCGCTAGACGTTAGAGCCTCTCCCAAGGTCAATGTGAGAGCCTGGCCCCACGGAGCCCCTTGTTGCGGCCTTCCTCGACCATGCTGTTGCTGCCTCTGAGGGCCTTCTGCATCTTGTGCTTGGCGAAACATCTGAGCCTGCGTTGGTAGACGCTGGGCTAGGGGCCTTACTGCTAATACTGGCCCTCCACTCGGGATTGCCACCGGAGCTGGCAACGCTGGAAACTGCTGAGCTGGCCCTCCTGGTCTCTGCATCACAGGACAAGTGGAGATACGGTGGTCTGAACTACCACACCTCAAGCATAAGCCATTCGCTGACCGACACACCTCCCTCGTGTGCCCTGTCTTCCCACAGAATGTACAGCCCTGGGGTGCTCCCTGGCGCTGTTGTTGGTTCCTCGGCTGCTGATGCCGAACTGGCGCTGTATTAGTTGACACAGCCGTCCTCCGCGGCGCTCCTGCATCATGAATACGTACACCGGGTGCTGGTGCCGATGTTCGCTGTATTGCTCCTCCTCCAACCTGGGAATGAGATCTCTTCTGACCTTCTGTCCTTGATGCCAACCTCTGCTGGGTAAGCTCGTGCCTCCGAGCGGCCGTCAAAACAGCATCAAACGTCTGGTAGTCGTGTCCTTCCACAAGCTGCAGTAGTTCCAAATGAAGTCCTTGCTGGAACCTCATAGCTTTCTCTGGCTCCGTTGCCACCATTGCTGGTGTGAAATGGCACAATCTGCAGAACTATGCTGCATACCCATCTGCGGTCTTGCCTGCTTGCTTGAGACTAATAAACTTCTGATGGAGCTCATATCGAGCTACTACGCCAAAATACTTGGCCTTGAATCTGTCACTGAAGGTGGTCCAACGAACAGGACGTCTTACACCAACTTCTTCTGATGCCCACCAGTCGCGGGCAAGATCCTGAAGTGCTAATTTGACCTGATCAACCTTCTCATCATCTGGAACCTTGGCTGCCATAAGAATGGCTTCGATGTCTTGAATCCAGGCATCCGCAGTGATGGCATCCTCCGTGCCATCAAAATACCTCGGGTTCAAGCGACGAAACCTTCCTGATGCCCCCGAGTCAGCCCCGACACTCCTCTCGAAAGCTAACTAGATCCCTTGGTTCAGCAGCACGTTCTGCTCCTGCTGCTGAGTCTGTTGCTGTTGGTTAGTGACAAGAAACCCTCGGATGATCTCCAGGAGTGCTACGGCATCTGGTACTGCCGTTGCTGCTGGTGCTGCAGGAGTTTCAATAACCTGCGGCTGCACTGCCTCTGGTTCCATTTCTGCTCGTGTCCGCCCTGGGGAAGGTTCTCTCCCCTGTTGGTGCCCCGTCGAGCCATGCTCTCGCTGCTCTTCCTCATGGGCCTCACCCGCTACTGAGAATGAAGCACCCCTATAGAGAAAGATATAAGATTATCAAGTCCGAACGAGGAAGATTTCGAGGATGCAAGTCAGGTTAGAGATCAAGGCAAGGACAGAGAATTCGAAACGGAATTTCAAGGGGAACAAGTTTTGATTGAGACTCCTAATAATTCGCAATACCCCACAAGTCTGAAAATTAGACCTGCATGGGCCACCACTAAAACCTTGTCACGCCCCAGTACCGAAATACGGAGACGGACTAGGCCAGCTACTCCATATGAGGTACGTAACGTCATACGGCGATCGTAGCTGCCGAGAGACTAGGGGGTACATGCTGCAATCAAGTCTCCTATGGTCCCACAGAGTTCTATGTCTCAATCAATCAAATCACAACAGCAAATAAATGAACATTAAAGATAAAGCAGTAAGGCGTCCCTGACGCTTCATCAAAATGGTCATGAGAGACTAGCTTTATAATTTAGCTATCTCAGAGAGTCAGGAGTACAAAATTATACACAGCTGCAGTCAGTTTAATTACAATGATGTACTGACACAAAATATCAAGTAATCCGGCTAACAGGTGCCGGTGGCTAAACGCCGCAAAAGTATAAGCATGAGTGGTGGAGAAGAATCCCACTCGAGTCCCCGAACTGCCATGCTCCTAGTATGCACCATGGAAGTCAGGGAGAAAGATCGTGTCCTCTGGCTCTGCTACGAGATCTGGCCAAACAAAACCAGCGGGGTCAGCCCCGAATAGCAAGTACCGCCAAAGGGGCACAGGAGTTAAGATTAAAAACCCAGTTAATAGAATGATTGATAATAGTAATACTTATGCTACTATTATAGGGTAGCGCAACATCTTCGAACCCATATGGCACCCTTACAACCAAACAAGGACAAAAGGTGCCGCATGGAGTCGGGACGTGTCGTACTCTATAACATTCACATAAGTTAAAAGGTATAAACAATAAAATCTCCTGATCGTGACTTCGGTCGATAGCCTATCGCAGCACAATAACCAATCCAACAATCAAACAAGAACATGGGTTGGATCATGCACCGTGATAGACCATGTTCCTCAGTCATTCACAGAAGTAGCACTTCACAACCAGAATAAGTCTTCCGTTCACAACTTCGGTCCACAGCCTATCATAGTACGATAACCAACCCAACAATCAGACAAGAACATGGGTTGGATCACGTACCATGACAGTCCGCTTCCCTCGGTTATTCACGGAAGGTAATAGGATACAAGCAAGTCATTTTCACGGCCAATCAAGTCTATGAGTTTCTAGTGGGACGAGGTTATCCTCGCGTCATGTTATTTAGAAATCCTCAGATCGTATCTTTCCAGCAAGGCTAGCCCATCCAGGGGTTCGCGTAGACAGGTATGATTGAGCACAGGTCCCTCGCAAGGCCACCTTGCCAAAACATATAATATATAGCAGGAATTAATCGGATACAGTCATCCACTCGTTGCAGATGACACAGTATCCGTGGAGACCAGCCGGCGCGTCGAGACAATATCTCAAGGCGGCTGGTGTAACACGATCTCGAGATTTTGCCCTCCCTATGCATCTAGTATATTTAGTTGCCTAATTTAACCCTAGGTGAAATCTTGGACTCACATGCTATGGCCTACATGATTATCCTTCTAAAAGTCGTACTCAAGTACGAGTACCCCAAAGAGGATCCATGTCAATCAGTATGTCAACATGTTCTACCCTCCTTAGTGTAATGCATCATTGCAAATACGCCATGTGGAGTTACGAGTCTTTTGTCGAGCATGAACAAGAACTGGGACATTCAGGTACATGTATCAGGTAGGAACTCTTTGTTCACCGGGGTCACATTAGTGCTCATATCATGCTCGGGACAAAAGGCGTAAGGATATAAAATGGTCATATAATATCTGATAAAATATCAAAAGCGTACGCACAAAAGCACGCACGCTCAAGGGGTGAAAAGTCACGCAGGCTCACTCAAGGCAGCGTGCGTGAAAAGTCACGCAGGCTCAAGGGGAGAGCTGCGTGAAAAGTCACGCAGGCTCAAGGAGAGAGCTGCGTGAAAAGTCACGCAGGCTCAAGGAGAGAGCTGCGTGAAAAGTCACGCAGGCTCAAGGGAAGAGCTGCGTGAAAAGTCACACAAACTCAAGGGGAGACACGTTTCCAACAGGAAGCGTGCTCAAACAGGAGCACACTGCTCACTGTCTTCTCCAAATAGGAAGAACACCATGGCTGAACCCAAGCTTCAAAGCATCATAACTTGGCCATCCGAACTCCAAATCCAGATTTCTAAGGTTCCAACTAGGGTGAAACTGAATGCTCTTCCTCATGGAAGCATCAAAAACCCATAAAATCCAACTAAAGTAGATCAAACCATGTAAAATCCGAAAATGATTAAAACTTAGATCTACAAAAATCAAAGCTTCAAAATGAAAATTTCCAAGTTCTAAACTAGTATAGATTGAGGAGAAGAACATGTTTTGACAAATAATTTTGTAAGAAATCATTAACAAAATATAAATCCATCTCTTGAGCAAATTGGCACTTGTCTTGGTTGGTGGAGGAAGTAAATGAGAGGAAGTAAATGAGAGGAGAGAGAATGAGATGAGTTATATATATAAAGATCTTGGACCCATGGGTTCATGATGAACCAAAGGGTTCATGATGAACCATTGGTGAACCAAAAATAGGTTACCCAAATGAGCCAAAACTGTAGGCCCAAATACAGAAAATAAATTAGGAAATAATATTTTGTCGAATATTTTTGGGAAATGTATGAAGGAATACTGCATAATAAATATAGTATAAATACGAGGTAAATACAAATTATTGGTTTACGTATTAAAATACGTATTCCAGGATTGGGGAGTGACACAGTCAAGATCCTGAGGAGCATCTAGCTCAGTAGAGGGTGCTTACTCTAGTCTAGTATTTATAGTTTTCAGTTTGTATCGGATTGTTCTGATTGTTAGTTGAGACTTAGTTATATTTCAGGACTTGTATTTATTTGTGTTAAACATCTACTTTGTGTGGTGTGATAACTCTATTTATATTCAGTTTCTTCCTTTTATCTGATTTTATATCGTGCTCTATCTTTTCTAGACTTGTGATTGAGATATAGAGTTGAGATGTTATATTATACCTCCGTGCAGAGATGACAGGTTTATATATCTTGTTGTTAGATGTTAGATGTTATAGAGGACCTATACAGCGTTCTACCACCGACACTGCGGCGTAGTCTGGACGTACCCACGTTCTCGTGCCCCTAAATAGGGTGCGGGTCGTGACAAATTCTCACTTTTATTTTTGATCATTATCGACACGTTATCGTGACTTTCAATTTAGAAGCACAAGACTAGTCATTTTCTCCAATCCAACTTGTCATGCATGATCTACTCGAGACACTCTCCGCCCATGACCTTCGTGTCCCACTCAGACACACTATCTTGTACTTCATTTTTATCGCACAATTTTCCGAACAATTGACCCAATCTCGAATTACCCTACCGAGTCACATTTAATTCCAACTTGTATTGGAGACGCCAATTTGACCCAAACTGGTCGACCTAAGTTATGGACACGGACCATTTTGAGTCTACTACATACGTGCCACTTGTGTCCCATCCAATTTAGTCCCCGTGTAATATTTATTTATCAATGATTATAATCGACTAATTTAAGTCATTTAATTATCGGGACCCAATTAGATCCAATTGCGACCCGACCCGACTCAAATAGACCCAACACCAAACACCATGACAACATCCATCATCCATACCCAAACACACAACACCAATAAAGTATTCTACAAAACACCACACACCAAAACTATCACCATTACTATCATTACTCTCTCTCTCTTTTCTCTCTCCTAAACACTCCCCACCCATAACTAGCCACACTCCCCTCCCTCATTCCTACGTTCTCTTTTCTCTCTCTAACTCTTATTTTCTAATTAAATAAACAAACAACCACCATCACTTTTTTCTCTCTCTTCTTTAATTCTAAAACACTCACCATCACCATATCTCTCTCTCTCACTCCTACACCCTCCCCCTACCCGACAGCCAAGCACTCCCCCATCTCCCTTTCGGTCCACTCTCTCTCCTCTCATCATCATCTCTGTCTCTCCCAAACATACTTCTTCACACAACCACCACCCCCTTCAAAACCGAGAGCACCCCACTTCTCCTTCTCCATCATCAACTCCTTTACCACCAACACTCCCTCACTTCACCCCCACCTCCACCACCACAGCCGTACCACCACCACAACCACCCTCTCCTCTCCCCACCCCCTCCTAGGCCGACCACCACTACAGCCCCTCCTCCTTGTTCGAAGCTCCACACACCACCACCACTCCTGTCACGACCCACACCCCCTTAGCCTGCAGGAGAGGTATACAGCATATGGAAGGGTTGTAGTGCAGTGAAGGGTACAACATATGTAGCAGGGAATGTAGGCCAATGATTTCCAGTGTGTAGGACCTAATATGAGTGCCATATGCATTGAGGGTTGCATAGCTATTGTCGTCAGGTACATAATATTGTGTGTGTGTGTCTACAGGGCAACACATGTGTGACTGGATATAATGTATGAGATAATGCAAGACATGTCTAATTATGCAGGACATGCTACAGGTATGCAGTGAGCTGCTGTTGCAGCACATTATCTAATACATAATGGATTAGAGTGCAGGACACTAGGAGACGTCAGATACCAGAACAAAAGTGGACTAAACGCAAATAACATCATATTCACTAATGCATTCAAGTATGGACTGAAATCAAAAGGAGCAGGGTGATACTCTAATGTAATCCTGGTTCCCAGGGCTTTACTTCTATACTGCTACCCTTGGTACTGGCATCCCCTTGTGCAACCAGTAGGTGGTATACCCAACTAAATATCAATAGAACTTGGTGTATGAGTAAACCTGCAAGTCATGGACCTGGGTGGTCTCAGAAGTATGAATCCAGGAATATGTAATGGCTGATACTGTATCACACTAACTAATAGGTAATTGACATGTTAGACGTTCATATGGCATGGATAGATATCAATTTGGTCATGTAACTGAACAAGAGGGATATATGCACTGAACAATGGATAGCCATATATGGGCTGGATGTATTTGCATCATGATCCAATTCACCCTAGGGCAGAACCATAATCTAATGTTTTGTTAATACAGGGGAATGAGGGACTGGACATGGTATTGTGGTCTTGGTCAAGGATAGTGTTGGGTTTAGGTTGAGTTCATCAGTTGAACACTAAGAAGTACTCAGGGACAAGTTTATGAGGGTGGGGACTTGATATATCCTGTCCTCCTCAACTGCTGGTACACAGCATGACAGGGCAAGTCACAGGGGATGATTTGGGACACCCTAGTGTTTGGTCGGTTCTCTCCCCATTGCTACTAATCTCTTTCGCAATTTACTACAAACACCTTACATCCCTTGGTGTGCTAATGAGTTAATAGGCCTATTGAATCGAAAATATGGAAAGGGAATTACCTGTTGGTGGCTCGATCACTCCGGTTCTCCAAGTATTCCTCGACGCCAAGTAGGGAGGCTGGTGGCAGAGAATTAGGGTTTTAGGGGGAGGCTAGGGCATCGAGCAATCTACATATATATAGACTAAACTGAATCCTACTGGGATAAGGAGAAGGAATTTCGATCCTATCTAAACTCCCACTTCCAGCTTTGGCCGTTTGGAAAAGATTTGAATACAGGTTTTAAATCCCTACATTATGAAAGGGGTTTAAATTACACTATTTTACTTAGGTCCTTATTAGTTTGGGTATTTGCAAGAAGTCCCCCTTCCATTCTCTTCTTTGTTATTTACAAATAAGTGCTAATATATATGTATTACATATATAACTGATTATGCAATAATTAATAATCAGCAATATTTTTCAAAATATAAAAATAAATAAAAAATAATTGGGGATTTCGGGTCAAGGGCTCACAAATCTATCCACCTTAAAATAATTTCGTCCTCGAAATTCTAATTCATAGCTATTCCTTAAAAAGAAAGTCTACCTTAATTTTAATCTCCTCAATTTAATTTCTTAAAAATATTTTATGGCCTTCTCTAGTCATCTTATAACTCCGAGCACTTGAGGACTTCTACCCACCTTTGATCATATTACTTCTCAAAATACGGTCACCAAAATCTTATAATCCTCTAACTAGTTGCTAACAATCCTTCCTACAATTATCTAGGGCATATAGCATCTATAATCCCACATATCTATCAAACAACCAAATATTCAAAATCAAGCAATATTATACTATAACTTAAGAGTTTCTATTGAATTCTAGACAGCACAATTATTCGTCACCCCAAAAATAGGAAGGGACAGAATCAAGAGTACAAGGAGGCAAGAAAGTATAATCGAGAGCAAATATGGAGTTTTCAAGGACGTAGAGAATTTCTAGGAGAATTTTCAAAGCAGAGTGGATTGAGATTTCTAAGGGTTTAGTCAAAGTCGCAGGCTCGTATCAGTACAGTTACGTAACCGATACGATATGCTCTGACCTGCATGGGCCACCACAAAAACTTGTCACGACCTGCACCCACTTTTCGGACGCGAGCTCGTGAGCAGGCCAGCTACGTATCAAGCGGACTCCAGCCCGACTCGAGTACATATAAGCTGTCAAGGTTATGGGTATCATGTCTAATCTAAACTGTATCTCAATCCACAAGAATCAAATAAAACAAGAATGAACAATTATGGGTCATGGTCTGCAGCCCATTAGCATATTGTCCGATTAGACTCTAAGAATGATATGAGTCTATAAAATAAGCAAAAAATATCATGGTACTGAATATAAAGCACGAGAGGATAATAAAGAAATATCACAAGCAATTACCAGTATCATGTATCGCAATCCTCTACCATCCCGCTCTGCTAACTAACTCCCTACAATCGCTAAACCTGAAGAGATCATCAGGTCCTCAGAGGACTAGCAAGATACATAATATACAAGCCAACATGTAATAGTACAAATATACAGAGAAGTAAGGAACAATCAAGGATATCCAACTAGACAAAATGAACCAAGACACAAGATCTAAATACAAAGATCCTAAGACACTGGCATGCCATACTAGAAATGGCTAATAGGTTAAAGCTATAGACTGCAGTCAAGGCAAGTACTCACAATCTATAGTGTCTCAATCGCAGTCAAGGCAAGTACTCACAACCAAGACGGTAGCCAATCCTAGTATAAAAATTCTATAGACCGTAGTCAAGGCAAGTACTCACAATCTATAGAATATCAAAGTCAAGTCCTACTCAAGTCATGTCAAGTCAAGTCAAGTTATAATCAAGTCGAAGGAATCGTGGTGTATGACTAGACGACTCTATCAAGAAAAACATATGAAACTAACACAGTGTAACAGATAGAAATATCATAACAGAAAGGAACAAGGATGTGTAGACAACTAGAAACATGTGAAATAAAACTATAACAGGATGAGTGTACTAGACATGGAATAAAGCAATCACGAATGTAAGGAAAAGAACAGCAGCGAGATAATGAACATGCATATAAATTATACTGTACAAGCTGGCAAGGTATACTTGCCTGTGGTCCTGAGCTGCTGGCATGGGCCAAGTGTTGAGTCAAAGTCCAGAGAACCTATATTACGAATTTCCATATTATTACATTATCAAACTATCATGAATCCACTTATCTCTAAACCATTTTCCATGTGATGCTTACCCATTTATTTACTACCATACTAGTCTATAGGTTCACTAATACTCTAACATACTTCATTCCCTTATTCATAAGATTTTTTGTAATGACACCCTATTCATCTATGTTCTAGGAATCTATGTTAGTTCTAGTCCCTTATACAACACTTGTTTTAGAGTACATTGTCTAATGCCTACTCTTATGGTATACTTTCCTCCAATGTCCATAGTGGCTACCAGGTTGTGCCTAGCCTATGACAAGGCTTTTGTAACTGTTGTGATTTATTAGTCACTGTTCATATCAGAAAACCCTTCTTCTACAGGAACATTTGTATATAGGATCCCATACATTACCTGGCCTGTTCCTTATAGGATATACTAGTTTCGACTAGGGTGCAGGACATGAGTCTTCACTTCAGGTGTCTGGACTAGGGATGATGTGGATGAGTAGGGGATTTCTCTCCCATACTAGTATTTGAACTGTACTTGGCATTTCAGTCACCTGAAATGGGAACCCCTTATCAACAACTCATAAGGGCTCTGCTAACTCAGGCTGCAAGTGTGATTACCAAGTAAAACACCACTGAACTTACTAAAATACTAGTGCTATATAGTGTCTAGGCACCTGTCCCAAACTGGAACTAAATTCCTGCTTATAAGAGCCTTCCCTGCTGCTACTGTCTTACTTATAAAATTGTTGCTATAGCAGCTGTTACATGGTCGCATTTGCTCTGCTGCAAGGCTACTATACAAACAAACAACTCAAGGTCAATCAGGGCTGAGCCTATTCCTGTGGGTACTTATACTCTGTCATTAGCATGTGGTTACTAGGGAGATACTGGCCTAGACCTCAATGGTCCTCATATGTATTACACATGATTCGATACATGGTTCTAGTCTCCTGGTCTAATATTGCATACCAATGCAATATCTCCTTCTGTATGTGAATATGCAACCTACTGAGCATTAGGTGGAGTGCCTACATTTGCATCTTACATGTACCTGTTATTTAGATACTACCTACACCTATTGTTTAGACTCTACTATGGACTGATGCAAGAACCTGGTATAAAGGATTTTGGACCGTTCCTAAGTGTAGGTGATTGGTCATAAGGAGGTGACTGAACTCAGTCTAGGTTGACCATGGTGCAATTCCCTTGTCCAAATATATATGGGTTTGACTAAACCAAAAGTGTAGGCAGAAATGATTGGTTAAAAGCATAGGACCCAAGTGTATTGCAGGATGGCCCTGTGTCCTGATACCTGGTGTATCAGAGGATGCTAACTTGTGCAGGACAGTTATCCATTGATCTGGACATGGTCTGTACGTACCAACCAACCCTATACAGTTACTTCATTATGTTAATCAAGCCCACACTCTTCCTGATGCATTGGACATAGAGGTGACTAGGAAGACTCAGGCTCCAAGTCTTTTAGGCAGGGCTGTAGGTGGTGGATGGTGTCCCTACCAGTCTAGATAGGAGCTGCACCTAGGATTGACAGTGTGTGGTGTACACTCTACAGGTCTGGCACCATCCAACTACATGTAAGCTATGCAATTACTACTGATACTCATCTCCTTAGCCTGCAGGAGAGGTATACAGCATGTGGAAGGGTTGTAGTGCAGTGAAGGGTACAACATATGTAGCAGGGGATATAGGCCAATCACTACTAAAATCTGTCAATTCAGCGACGCGTAAAGACGTCGCTAAAAAGGGAAAATACGTCGCTAATTTCTATTAGCGACGTCTTTAGCGACATTTTCAAGTAGTCGGGATTAACCTAGTCGCTAAACAAGAAAACGTCGCCATACGTCGCTATTGCGACGAGCTTTAGCGACGTGTCCACGTCGCTAATATAGCGACTGCCAGCGACATAAAATGTCATAATATACCGACGTAAACTAGCGACGTTGAGCGACTCTGTCTCGCATCGATGCTGACCTGGCTTGAGAGCGAGATGGCGACGTTCTGCGACTTTTCTACGTCGCTACATTACCGACGTTTACCGACGATCAGCGAAGATTTTCCTTACAGTTAGCGACGTAGTTAGCGACGTTTCTTTCGTCGCTGACCGTCGGTAATCGTCGCTGAACGTCGCTAATATTAAAAAAAAATACAGCATTTGCAGCATTCCCTGCAGCATTTGCAGCATCCCCCACACCATTTGTTACAGCAACAACGGTGTGTATCACGAACACAGTATCAAACAGCACAGATACACACAATCACGAACACGTTTGAAATACAATCTCATCAATCAATACAGATATATAAAAATTTGTAACAACAATGTCCAACATAATGGTCCACAACTTAACTGCCAAGTATGGGAAGAAATGGCTCAGAACACAACCCAAAATTCATTCTAGCATACATTAGTGTGAATCATCTATATTCTGTACATATGGTGTAGTATATGTTCTTATCGTATGTAGTATCTGAAGAATGTAACAGAATCAAGATGAACTCACATAATGTAATACTAAGACATCATCTACTAATATATAAGATATAGTGATAGGTTGTCGTATCATCATTGCCGAAGGATGAGGGTCGGAGGACAGTCAACTTTATCTACGGCTACATAGTTTCTGCCTCGCCAGTCGAATGGCTGCAAGGACTATGTCTTGATCACCATGTCGTAGTCCAATATAATCTAGAGATTGACATAGTACTAATTCATATATGTAGTCCAATACAAATAGTCTAATATAAAAACAACCCAATACAAATAGTCCAATACAAATAAGTACTAATAGCTAATGAGAACCACGCTGCTCACGCAAACGCTCAGTGATACGTTCACACAACCACCTCAAAAAAGCGAGATTCTTGGTGCGAGGAGAGCTGTCGTCCCTTGCAAGGATTGCATGAAGAGTCCTCTCGGTCTCACTAGCTACCGGTGCTGGATGAATAGAACTCCCGGTCTCACTAGCAACCGGTGCCACTTCCTCCTTAACTATAGGAGGAGCCACCTCAGCATTCACTGTTTTCCTCAAACGACGTGCCGCTCCTCGGGTCATGGGTGCCATCTTGTAAGCAAGCTAATATAATTGTAACATAAGCAAGCTAACTAAAGGAACCTGTAATTTGAGTACATTTTCGAAAGCAGATAAAGTACAATAAATTCGATTTTTTGCCAAGTAGCAGAACGGATGGCTCAGAACACAACCCTAAAATTCATTCTAGCATACATTAGTGTGAATCATCTATGTTCTGTACATATGGTGTAGTATATGTTCTTATCGTATGTAGTATCTGAAGAATGTAACAGAATCAAGATGAACTCACATAATGTAATACTAAGACGTCATCTACTACTATATATATAAGATATAGTGATAGGTTGTCGTATCATCATTGCCGAGGGATGAGGGTCAGAGGACAGTCAACTTTATCTATGGCTACATAGTTTTCTGCCTCGCCAGTTGAATGGCTGCAGGGACTATGTCCTGATCACGATGTCATACCGTAGATTTAGGATTTAAAATATGGTATTTAGGTCAACTTAATTCGGTCAAAGGGTACTGAACAGAAAGTCTAATTATCCCATATTTCAGTAATGTCAGTGAGCTAAATCATACTCAACTGTCGAGAATACTTAGGAGAAAACTCATTCATAGGATTAGTATATCCATCCTTCGTGACATAGCTGAAATTTTATAGGGCTCGATAATAATTATTAGTCAATTTATTCATCATTTCAAAACCCTGAAAATGCCCAAAAAAAACTCCCAGTATCAGTAAATAGGGCTCGAACCCTAAATTAGAATTCGAATCCACCCAAAACATCAAATTGACAGTTGATATGCCCAAAAAAATAAGATTTTTTAGTATATAGGTGTCACACTGTGAATCTCGTGTCCACACAGTTGGACACGACGTGTCCAAACCAACAAAATAGGTGTCACACAAACTAGAAGCGAGTCCACGCTCTCGTGTCCCCCGCAACGAGTCCACTGTCAGTCTCGTGTCCCCCGCAGCGAGTCCACGCTCTCGTGGACATCAAATTGACAGTTGATATGCCCAAAAAAATAAGATTTTTCAGTATATAGGTGTCACACTGTGAATCTCGTGTCCACACAGTGGGACACGACGTGTCCAAACCAACAAAATAGGTGTCACATGAACTAGAAGCGAGTCCACGCTCTCGTGTCCCCCGTAACGAGTCCACTGTCAGTCTCGTGTCCTCCGCAGCGAGTCCATGCTCTCGTGGACATCAAATTGACAGTTGATATGTCCAAAAACATGAGATTTTTCAGCATATAGGTGTCACACTATGAATCTCGTGTCCACACAGTGGGATACGACGTGTCCAAACCAACAAAATAGGTGTCACACGAACTAGAAGCGAGTCCACACTCTCGTGTCCCCCGCAATGAGTCTACTGTCAGTCTCGTGTCCCCCGCAGCGAGTCCACGCTCTCGTGGACACGAACTAGAAGCGAGAGAGAGAGAGCTAGAAGACGAGGAGAAACTGGAGAGGAGCTACCAGAGGAAGGAGAAGGAGGAGAAGGAGGAGCTACCTGAGGAAGGAGGAGGAGGAGAAGGAGGAGGCCGGAGGAGGGAGATCGCCGGAGGAGCGCCGCGGAGGAGGAGGGAAATCGCCGGAGGAGCGTCGCGGAGGAGGAGCGCGCCCAAATTTGGGGGAAAAAATTTGTGAAATGATCGAAAAGGAAACCCTCGCTGGCTATATGAAACGTTTAGTGACGTCCGCATAGGACGTCGCTAAACGTCGCTGATATATAATAAATAGCGACGTAACTTAAAATGCGTCGTGAAACGTTGCTATATCAGCGACGAGTACCAACGAACTTGCGACGCACTACCCCATTTAACAAAATGTAGACGCTAGACGTCGCTATTAGTCGTTGTTGGCGACAAACAGCGACGTCATTTATTAACGTCGCTAAAACCCCAAACATTAGCGACGAAATTTCACGGAGTCGCTAAATACGTCGCTGATTTGACTTATTTTGGTAGTGAATGCTTTCTAGTGTGTAGGACCTAATATGAGTGCCATATGCATTGAGGGTTGCATAGCTATTGTCGTCAGGTACATGATATTGTGTGTGTGTCTACAGGGCAACATATGTGTGATTGGATATGATGTATGAGATAATGCAAGACATGTCTAATTATGCAGGACATGCTACAGGTAAGCAGTGAGCTACTGTTACAGCACATTATCTAATACATAATAGATTAGAGTACAGGACACTAGGAGACGTCAGATACCAGAACAAAAGTGGACTAAACGCTAATAACATCCTATTCACTAATGCATTCAAGTATGGACTGAAATCAAAAGGAGCAGGGTGATACTCTAATATAATCCTGGTTTCCAGGGCTTTACTTCTATACTGCTACCCTTGGTACTGGCATCCCCTTGTGCAACCAGTAGGTGGTATACCCAACTGAATATCAATAGAACTTGGTGTATGAGTAAACCAGCAAGTCATGGACCTGGGTGGTCTCAGAAGTATGAATCCAGGAATATGCAATGGCTGATACTGTATCACACTAACTAATAGGTAATTGACATGTCAAACGTTCATATGGCATGGATATATATCAATTTGGTCATGTAACTGAACAAGAGGGATATATGCACTGAATAATGGATAGCCATATATGGGCTGGATGTATTTGCATCATGATCCAATTCACCCTAGGACAGAACCATAATCTAATATTTTGTTAATGCAAGGGAATGAGGGACTGGACATGGTATTGTGGTCTTGGTCAAGGATAGTGTTGGGTTTAGGTTGAGTTCATCAGTTGAACACAAAGAAGTACTCAGGGACAAGTTTATGAGGGTAGGGACTTGATATATCCTGTCCTCCTCAACTGCTGGTACACAGCATGACAGGGCAAGTCACAGGGGATGATTTAGGACACCCTAGTGTTTGGTCGGTTCTCTCCCCATTGCTACTAATCTCTTTCGCAATTTACTACAAACACCTTACCTCCCTTGGTGTGCTAATGAGTTAATAGGCCTATTGAATCAAAAATATGGGAAGGGAATTACCTGTTGGTGGCTCGATCACTCCGGTTCTCCAAGTATTCCTCGACGCCAAGTAGGGAGGCTGGTGGCAGAGAATTAGGGTTTTAGGGGGAGGCTAGGGCATCGAGCAATCAACATATATATAGACTAAACTGAATCCTACTGGGATAAGGAGAAGGAATTTCGATCCTATCTAAACTCCCTCTTCCAGCTTTGGCCGTTTGGAAAAGATTTGAATACAAGTTTTAAATCCCTGCATTACGAAAGGGATATGAATTACACTATTTTACTTAGGTCCTTATTAGTTTGGGTATTTGCAAGAAGTCCTCCTTCCATTCTCTTCTTTGTTATTTACAAATAAGTGCTAATATATATGTATTACATATATAACTGATTATGCAATAATTAATAATCAATAATATTTTTTAAAATATAAAAATAAATAAAAAGTAATTGGAGATTTCGGGTCAAGGGCTCACAACTCCTTCATCAACATCCCCACCACCTTCTCCTTCATCTCCAACACAACCACCACCACTCACCACCTCCACCACACTCCCTCACTCCACTTGGCCGACCACCCCACCACCATGGCCGGCCACAGCTCCTCCCCTTGGCCGGAGCCCCACCACCCCCTTCACCATCAACATCACTCCATAGTGAGCTCCTCCACTCCTCCTTCTTCATTTTATTATGCATAGATATATATACATATATATTCTTCTATGGATAAATATGCAAATGTGTATGAATGTGCTAGTATGTGAATGTGTGATTAATAGGGGTGTTCCATTTTATGTGGGTTTATGTGTAATTTAATGTAGGAATTAATTTCATAAGCCTTGTTGAAATAAATCCATGTATATACAATATTGTGTATATATATATATGTATTTCTTGTATGAATATACATATATATAAATATATACTCCTACAAGTATAAGTGTATCAATGTAGTTTATACATATAAATTATAATGTATATATATACCCCTTCTAAATACATATGTAAAAATGTACACTTTTTCAAATATATATGTGTACTCCTTATATGTATATATACACTTTTTTGTATATATATATATATATATATATATATATATATATATATATATATATATATATATATATATATATATATATATATATATATATATATATATATATATATATATTTTATATATATATATATATATATATATATATATATATATATATATATATATATATATATATATATATATATATACTATTAGTCTCTTTATGTATATATATGTGTCTATACATATACTCTTCCGTGTAAATAAATTTTATTTCTTCATGTACAAATATACACATATATACTCCTAGCCTCATTATGTATATATATGTAGAAATATATATATATATACTCTTCCATATATACAAATGTATATATACATGTATATACTTACTTTTCCATGCATGTATGCAATATCCTTATATATATTTTTCCTTCACATACATATACTTGTATATATATGCTCTATGTATACTCGCGTATGTATAAATATGATTTCAAATATAGACTAGTGTACATAAATTCCTACTTGTATATGCACGTTTTATATATACAACTTGTATGTATATTTTCTTACTTGTAAAATTATTAGATATAATCTCTTTATAAATATTCTTGTATATATTCATGTATATATATATGTCCTCGTATGTATATACTTATGTATATATTCTTTTTATATGTAAAACTTGTGTGTTCCCTTGCAAATAGGTAACTTAGTATACATATATGTTTTCATGAACGTATATATATATACGTAAGTACGTATATACGTACCCTCTACTTTGTGTGTGAATAAATGTAAATCATGAATGTTTGTTTAACTTATCGTAAATCGTGGTTGTTGTATTTGTAGGTACATCAGACGATACGATCTTGATTGAGGAGCCCGGATCTTCGCTTGCGACTCCCAGAGTTTCAGGCAAGTATACCTTGCCTTGTATTACTGATTTTACTCATTCATTCGTATTGTGCACTTGGTAGAGTGGACGTAGTTGTGTGTCCGAGTGATGCCTCGGATACAGTCGATGAAGGCATTGTCTTCGAGTTTCATGCACTTGACTTAGTCTTAGGTGACATCCCTAAGTTGTGGAATCATAGTCATGATTCCCATGACCTTGACACGTGTTACGACATGGCACTGAGTGAGTTCATACCATTGCACGGGCTTGCGCATTCGATTGATCATCGATGCAAGGGTTCATGTCCTGGTACATAGAATGGTTAGGTTGTGTCTAGTTATTGGGACCTTGTATTGAGAGTCGGATTGTTCAAGTGGTGGATACGACTTGGACATTTTCGAGGGGCAGGGGAAGACAATTAGTAGGCGTATGGGACAGCCAAAATCCTGGAAAAGGGCCAAGTCGCTCAGTATTGCCCGGATGAGTGGGACCTCGGCTCATGATCCGATGTCGGCCCGTGCTTCGACGCCAAAGCCTTATTACCTACCCATACGTACTAGGGTTTTCTTCAAAGTGCATCCACTTAGCTGGTTAGTTCATCCTTTACAGTTATTCAGTATTACTTTATGGCATGTTTACTCTGTATCTTGCTATGTCCCCTGAGGACCTGGTTGCTTTCCAGATTTAGACGAGAACTTGCAGTTGACTGGATACGAACCGGGACTTGAGACAGGACTTGCTGCAGAAGACGATGAGGTACTTCCTGAGGAGTTTCCTTGACTCAGGGTATGGTGTTGTTTAGGTTATGAGCATCATTATCTAGTTAGTCGATGCTCATGACTAGTTATCTTTCTGCTTTCAGTATTTTTCATTCAGTGTTGTACTCTGTGGGCTTGTACCCACCAGACTATTCAGTTGTATTTATTTCAGACTCCATGTTATTTCCAGTTTTATATTTCAGCATTACTTTCTTTGTTCCTGTGGATGAGATCTAGATGTTACCACTTGCCTGTGTAGTATAGTTATTTCCTTACAGCGTAGTACGCCTAAGTGAGTCCATTAAATTGGGCAGCTCACTTTAGGTCGTATCAGCTGGCCAAGTTATACCCTAATCCCATATGTTTTGGGAGTAGGGCGTGACACCAACGTGGTTGCGGATGCTTTGAGCAGGTATCCAATGGCCATGTGTTTGACGATAGATCGTCACCTTCTGGCAGATCTGGAGAGTTTGGGCATAGAGGTGATAGTTCCTGGGTTTAAGGAGCAGATGTGGGGTCTTCAAGTGCAGTCAGAGCTGATGGATAGAGTCAGAGCAGCTCAGTTTGAGGATGAGACTCTGAGGGTCATCAGGGAGCAGGTCCGGGCAGGACTGTTGGATGAGTTCTCTATAGCGAAAGAAGGGTCGTTGAAGCATGGTACCAGATTGTGTGTGCCGAACGGAGGACTTCGGAAGGAGGTTCTTCAGGAGGCGCATCATTCTCAGTACTCTATGCATCCTGGTGCCAATAAGATATACAGAGACTTGAGACAGCATGTTTGGTGGTATGGCATGAAACGCGAGGTGGCTCAGTTCGTTCCTAGTTGCTTGGTGTGCCAGCAGGTGAAGGCCGGGAGGCAGAGAGCAGGTGGATTGCTCCAGCCACTATCCATTCCTGAGTGGAAGTGGGAGCATATCACTATAGACTTTTTGTCTGGACTTCCACGTTCTCCAGGAGGGAAGGATGCGATTTGGATCATTGTTGATCGATTGACCAAATCGGACCACTTTTTGCCTTTTAAGGTAGGTTTGTCTATGAAGAGGCTGGCCGAGATGTACGTGCGGCAGATAGTTCGATTGCACGGGGTTCCAGTGAGCATAGTCTCGGATCGGGATAGCCGATTCACTTCCCATTTCTGGAGGAGTTTGCAGCTTAGTTTGGGCACATCGCTCAGGTTCAGTAACGCATACCATCCCCAGACAGACGGGCAGTCGGAGAGGACGATTCAGACCCTCGAGGATATGCTTCATACCTGTATCTTGGACTTCGGGGGATCTTGGGAGTACCACCTTAACTTGGTATAGTTTGCTTACAACAACAGCTACCAAGCCAGTATAGAGATATTACCTTTCGAGGCTCTATACGGACGGAGGTGTCGTACTCCCTTATCTTAGGATTATGTCGGCGAGAGGGTTTTGCTTGGCTCTGAGATGGTAGTGGATGCTGCAGAAAAGGTCAGGGTTATCATAGATAGACTTCGGGTGGCGCAGGATAGGTAGCGGCATTGGGCCGATAGCCACTGGAGGCCGTTGGAGTTTGAGATATAGTTTAGATTTTTCTAGTATTTGAGTTTGATTGTGATTATTTTAGATCAAGCTTTAAGTCTTGTGTTTTTGTTCTAGGTTGGTGATCTTGTGTTTCTGCGGATTTCTCCGACTCGTGGCACGATTCGTTTTGGTAGAGACGGGAAGCTTAGTCCACGATACATCGGACCTTTCCGTATCCTGGATAGGGTCAGTGCAGTGGCTTACCGACTGGAGTTACCGCCCGCACTAGAGGGAGTGCACAACGTGTTCCACGTGTCGCACCTGAGACGGTACGTGGCAGATCCCAGTCACGTTTTGGACCACTCCGAGATCAAAGTGGGACCGACTCTCAGCTATCCAGAGAAGCCGGTTGAGATCTTGGACCGAAGAGAGAATGTGCTCCGGAACCAGGTCATTCCCTTGGTTCGCGTTGCATGGAGGCACCACTCTCCAGGTGAGTCTACCTAGGAGAGAGAGGACGACATGCGGGAGCGATTTCCATATCTCTTCGAGCCTTGAGGTAAATTTTTTCTTTTTCCTTCCTTGTTCTATTTATGTTGCTGTGATAGTTTCTCATTCAATTTCGAGGACAAAATTTTTTTAAGGTGGGTAGACTTGTCACTCCCACTTTTCATAAATAGGGGTAAAATGGTCATTTTTGAATTTTTGAGAATTTTAGAAATTTTTATTTAATTATATTGTTATTTGGGGATTTTTAGAGTCGGGTTCGAATTTTAGCTCATTCCGACTTGTATCGGAGACCCGGGTAGCTTAGACTTTGATTGGGACCCAAATTTTAGTCATGGCCCATAAAATCCTACAAATTAGTCTGGTACTTTTAGACAATTCTTCCATGACTTAATCGATCAATTTGTAGATTTTAACTTGGCCTTTCCAACCCCGAAAATTACTTAAGTCAAATTTTGGCCTAAAGGAGGCTTGGAGGGCATTTTGGACATTTGCCAAATGCCCCAAGCCCTCTACATGGTCGGCCACTATGGGGAGACCCTATCTCTCCATTCACTTCTTCTCCACTCTCAAATTTCTTCCCCCTTTTTGTTCTTCTCCAAAAACTAGACTTAAAACTTGAGATTTCATCTCTTAATCCCCTCTTTTTCCCCAAATTTCTTCCATAGATCCTCTTTACACCATCAAGGGAGGGTGCTACCAAAGTTTGGGAGAAAAGTGCAAGGTGGAAGTGTCCTTTCTACAAGAATCTTCGTGTCGGAGAGAGTTTCGTTAGTAATCACTCCTAATAGGTAATTAACGATCCTCTAAATCTTTCTCCTATCATTTTTAATTAGTTTTGGAGCCCATAGGACTTATCCATGGTTGTGTCCCTTTGTGTCAAGGTTAGAGGCCTATGGGAGACTCCTAGGAGAACTAGGATGTGTGTTTGTGTCTATGTATCCATGTGTGTGTGTGTCCATATATATGTATATGTATATATATATATATATATATATATATATATATATATATATATATATATATATATATATATATATATATATATATATATATATTTTTTTTTTTTTTTTTTTTGTCCATGTATCCATATATATGTATATGTATATGTATATATATATATATATATATATATATATATGTGTGTGTGTGTGTGTGTGTGTGTGTCTATATATATGTATATATATATATATATATATATATATATATATATATATATATATATATATATATATATATATATATATATATATATATATATATATATATATTCATGTGTGTGTGTGAGTGTCTATATATATGTATATATATTCATGTGTGTGTGTGTCAACCGTAGCCTAAAATTGACTAGAACTTGACCAAACTTGACCAGTTGACCCAAAGTCAACTGTTAGTCAACGTTAGTCAAGTTTGACCTAAAGTTGACCTAGAGTTGACCTAGGGTTGACCAGAGTTGACCAGTTGACCAAAAGTCAACTGTAAGTCAACTGTTAACTTAAATCGACCTAGTTTGATTTTGTTTGACTTGCATTGACCCAGTTTGACTTGTTAGGCCTAATATGACTTAGATTGACCCTGTACAATCTAGTTTGACCTTGTTTGACCTAGATTGACTTAGTTTGACGTGTCTTGACCTAGTTTGACTCAGTATAACTTAATTTCACTTCCAAACCATTATGTTGATACAGTATTCCATCTATAGGTACTCGAGGCACTGTTCTTGGACTCAATCGACTTATCCATCACATTACAGGCGAGTACATTCTCTGATAACTTTTCAAATTTACGATAATTGTTATAATTCATGTAATTAGTGTAGATATGCTTGTTCTCGACACTTTGGTCACACGGATTGGTATTCCTGGATCCCGACATGAGATGTTATTCCTTGTTATCTTGGTATATCTTGTGCAAACCCCCTTGTAGTTCTTGTGCAGTATATGGACACCGATTTTTCGAGGAGACTTGCTCCCTTCTCGCAGAATCCCGTATCGTAACGTGTCTTGTTTGGATCCACTCTACCAGTCGGGGGCGGTAGAGTATTAGTGTAGATATGTGGTCAAAGCCTATTGTGCACCCATTGTGCATTGATTGATTGTGAGTGTTGATCATACACCCCACGTATGGTTAGCCAGGCCTGTTACTATTGTGCAATATCCCAAGCCGGCCACATATTATAGCTAGTACTCACACACCTAGATAGATGATTCCTGATTCTTGTACATGCCATGATCAGTTTTACTTGCCTTGTTCTAGCTCTAGATTTACAGCTTACCATGCTATGATACTCACATGTACATTCCATAATTTCTTGTATATACTCTCTATTTACAGTCTTATAGCTTTTGTCGTATCTTGTGAACTGTTGTTAGTTGATTGTACTCGTTCCATCCTGACTGGATATGTTGACAAAATATTACAGATGACAGTGAGGAGGATTGCTGTACCTACTACGGTCCGGTTGACGTAGTGGGCTTAGACTTGGAGACCTTGGTTCAGCAGGGCTTAGCTCCGTCCGACGAGCCTCTAGCTTAGTTTAGTTAGAGTAGATATTTTGGACTGGACCTTGTCTCCAGCTTGCTAATTATGTTATGATATTATATTTTGGATTGTATAATCATATTACTTTGTGTCTCTCTCTCTCATTGTTGAGCTGGATATTGCACTTGTGATTATATCTATCTGGTTTTCGTGCCATGATTCTTCATTCTAGATTGTGATTGAGTTTATTAGTATTTTATATTATATACCTCTGTGCGGAGATGACAAGTTATTATATACTGTTTGTTAGCTAGCAGACCTACAGCATTCTACGCCATTTTTACGATGTAGGTTGGGCGTTGTCACGCACTTGTGCCCCTACCTAGGGTGTGGATCGTGACAGAGTGTGAGAAGAGTTGGAAGTGTAGTGAAGAGGGGGATTATGCAACAACATATAGCAGTATGGTACTGCTGCATTTAGCAGCAATGAGCAGGGCAGCACTGCTCGAGCAGTTAACAGCAGCAGTAGCAGTGTGAGGGAAGGAATCAGCCCCTTAGCAGCCGTGAGCAGCCATCATTAGCAGCAATATGCAACTGCTACAGTAGCAGCAATGTGAGGGGGAGTTGCCCCATTCCCATGACCCCCCTTAGCAGCCATCCATATCACCTCTTCATCCTTCATTTATATTTCCATCCATTCACTAGTGCATTCATTCAGTTTTTACTCCATTCATCCATTCATTCTCCTATTCATTCACTCAACTATTCAGTCACAAAGCAGCCCATAACAGTCCCCACATACATATATCCATTCATTCACTCATCTATATCCTTCACCTATCCATTCATTCAAACATTCATTCATCACTTTATTAATCTATTTCATCCCTTCATCAAATTCAGTCATCCAACTATCCATTCACTCATGCATCCATCATTCACTCTACAAATTCACCACTCATCCATCCAATATCCTATTATCCATCCATTTGTTCATTTTTCCCTTTCATTTCAGCCATCTATATCCCATTCATCCATTTTCTCATGCATTCAACCATACTCATTCACCCCACACATCATTCATCCATCCCACAAGTTCCTATACTAAAAATTAGCCCCTTAGAAAAACCCTTATGTGTTGTGTGTGTGTGTGTGTGAGAGAGTCTATGAGGGGTAATAGGGAATTAGCATGTTAGCAAGATAAGGTATTGTTAGACTATGTTATTAAGGTAATAGGATATGGTTTGATTAGATATGATATTTTGTTGGAGAGTGAGGTGTTGTTAGATATAGTTATATGTTAGATAAAGATTATGTTTTAGAGTTAGAGTTGGGGTGGTATCTTAGGATACCAATATGGTATCTAGGGATAAATAGGATTTACCCTATTTCTAAGATAAGGTAATTGCCTATAGCTAAGGTAAGTAATTTAGAGTTTAAGATATGGTTAGAATGTAGTTCCCTTGGTTGGTAATGGTCAGAAATAGTGCTCATAGACTAGTTTTGACTTCGGTTGACCATTATGACCAAAAGTCAACCGAAAGTCAAACTTAACCTAAAAGTGACTAGATTTGACCGAAACCAAACCAGAGTTGACCAGTTGACTGAAAGTCAACAGTTGGTCAACATTAGCCTAGTTTGACCTAGGGTTGACCTAGAGTTTACTAGAATTGACCAGGATTGACTAGTTGACCAAAAGTCAACTGTAGGTCAACCTTTGACCCAGTTTGACCTAGTTTGACTTGGATTGACTTCCAGTGACCTAGTATGACCTAGTATGACCTAGTTCGACCTAGTTTGACCCAATTTGACCTAATTTGACCTAGTTTGACTTAGACTTGCATATCATGACTTAAATTAGTTTTTCTTTTATTATAAAACCCTGGTTAACTTATAGTATCTCATCTTTAGGTCTGTGATTACTCTGAGCGTCTGTTCACCTTATCAACTCAGGACCACAGGCGAGTACAATCACTGATAGTTTTTATTGTCTTGATATCTGTTATATCCGATTCAGTTGTAGTGTCTTACTCGATTTTCAGTCACGATAGTTCACGGACTAGTATATGTTGGATCATGACATGAGATGTTATTCCTAGATTTTCTTGGTATATTGGTATATTTTCTGTCTTGTTTCCTGTACTTGTATAGACACCGATTTCTAAGGAGACTTGCTACCCTCTCATGAAATCACGTGTCACGACGTGTCATGTCCAGAACCATTATACTATTCGGGGATAGGAAATTATTAGGGGCTATGTGATCAAAGCCTTCCTGTCACTATAGTCTTGTGCTTGCGTCACCCTCACCTCACGCAGGGTGTAGCGAGATCTTATTCATGTGCTCGTTATCCAGGTTGGCCGACATGACCCTTTCTAGAGATTTTTTTGTGATTGTCGGGCCAAGTGGATAGCCTGTTCTGTAACATTTTTCAAGCCGATCACATAACGCTTTAATAATTCAAGACACATTTTATATTTATTTTATCTCATCATATATCCTGTTCAGTTCTACTTTCAGTACTTTTCTCACCATGCTATGATATTTATTTACTCACATGTTCTACATGCCTTATGCTATACCTTGATTGAAGGCTAAGTTCTATTCGGAAGAAGGGTTACAACTCCGGTCCTTGTTAGGTTTAAGGGTTGTAACTCAGCTTCCGAATGGTTCCCAAGTCATCCTATATCTTTGTCTTGTATTTCATTATACTGTCTCTTACAGAATTTGTCAATTCATATGGAACTGCTGTTAGTGTTTGTACTTGCTCATTTTCCTTACAGGATACCGTTGATATATTACAGATAATTATGAGGCAGACTGCTCGACCTATTATGGGGTCGAAATAGATGGAGTAGTCCAGGACCGTGGCCTGATAGTTGAGCCACTAGACTTTGCATACCCAGAATAGTATAGCTTAGTTAAGTTTGCCTGGACTGCGATCCAGCTAGTACTATCAGACTGTAGTATTCTATATTATATTTTGTGACTCTGTGATATTGTGTATATCTCTGGGCTTGTGTTGGATCTCGAACTTATTTTATATTTTCATCTATTATATTTCCTTTTCGTGCTATCTACCTTAGTTTTATCTTGTGATTGAGTTATGTCATATTATATTCCTCCGTGCGGAGATGACAGGTACCTTTATACTGTTTAGTCGTAGTATTTACAGACGTCATATACAGCATTCTACCGACGATTCTGCGGCGTAGGCTGGACATACCCACGTGCTCATGCCCCTGACAAGGGTGCGGGTCATGACAAGTATACACTTATACTTCTATTTTAACATTGTGCTTACATAATATATTCATTATTGATTCTCATATTTTATTTTGATTAAACCTCTTATGAATCAATTATGTCTTTGCCTAATAAGGCTTATTTATACGTGTTTTGAATTTGTGATAGTTTTTCAAATATTCATTAAGGATACATGACTATATTCATTAAATTTTCATTTACATGTAGATCATGTATTTCTTATATTGATATTTATTTGTTTTACTTCTTCAAGTTAGAATATTGAGAGAAAATATTTATAAGTGTCTTGCTCATGACTATTTATGGAAATTCTTTTAAGGATCACATGATTTTGTGCTTTATCTTGCTTGTTAATTTCACCTCCTTAATTAGTGCACACCTTCTAGTCTATATCTTTATATTTTACTATGGTGCACTATGAAAGCTTTTAAAAAAAAAATGTGTCTCTTACTATCTTTAGCTCTTAATTAGCTTTCTTGATCTTAATTATCTTTCTTAGGTCATTCCTTGGGCATATGTTTCCTTTGAATTATTGTTTCCTAATGATGTTTTTGTAGCACATGAAAATACATGCAATTGATACATCATATTTTTTTATGTCTTTAGCTACTATGGTTTAAGCTTTTGTGTTGAAATTTACCATTTATGGAGAATATACTTATTTTATAATGGCTATAATATTTTGCATTCTCTAGATCGATCTATTATTTCATTGTCTTGGGTTAATCTCAATACCTGGCAAAAAAAAAAATTTATTGTATTTTCATGAACATCTCTTTTTGTCCTTTACTTGATGATAGTCTAATTCATTTATTTGTTATCTAATGCTGTTATCTTGCTTGGTAAAAAGTCTATAAATTATTTTGTTCTTTCAAAATGTATTACCCTCATTGGGAACTCTAAGCTTAAGTAAGTATCTTTAGTGTTAGTGACTTAAGAGTTAATGAGCACATTTGTCTTGATATTGGCCTCCTCATTAATCTTAATTAGTTATGTAGCTTGCTTATTTTTGTTATATTCTTAAGCTATATAATTTGGTTCACTTTCACTCATCTAGCTATTGTTTTTCTTTTCAATCTATATATGATATGGTAGTTTACATAAACAAGATTTGTGATTCTCCTATATGTAATTTTTATCCTATTTTAGATACATATGTTTGTTCTCTAAAACTAGTTTTACAAATTCTTGATTAGATCTTGTTTCTCTTGGAGGTTTGTGATTCCTTTCTTTAAGTCTCCTTCCATATTAGTCATTAGCAAATATCTCCTAAATTTCTCTCACTTTTGAGTCATAATTTCATCGTATAATCATTTACATCTCTTTTTGATTATATCTGCAATCATTTAAATGAGAATAACTCTTTTCCATATTTTCCATTGATTTATAAGATTTTATTATAAATATGGATTTGGAATTTTTTTTTGATGAGATTTGTTAGATCATGTTTAATTTGTTTATTTTTATTGATAAAAGATCCTAATGGTTGAATAGTCCTATATTATCTTATTATGTGATTATTAAGCTAATTTATTACTCTAATTTGACTACTCATGGATTGCCACATATGGGCCTTTGCTATTTGAACTTTATGGGTTATTAATTTACCATTAACAAGGTTTGGATTTTATCCGTTGATGGGCATATATATGGTAAAACATACCTAGTCCATGCAAAGTAATAAATTAGTTGATTCTTTCTTAATTAAATAATCATGGACATGATATTTGAGTTTTATTTTTAAACTATATTGTGATTCTCATCATGATTGTCTTAATTGACCTTATTTCTTTTCATGATGATCTTTTTCTCAAAAGATAACATACATTGATCTATCATATTTAAATATGAGATTCTTCGATATAGGCTAATGTATGTCATCTTTTGATTAAATGTGCTTAATCGGAATATTATTTTGATCTTTTATCTTTAATGGCTATTAATTGGATATCTCTTCTTGACTAAAGATGATATTATTCGTTTTATGACGATTTTATAGCCTTATATGTATTGAGCAAGGGGAGAAATCTATAGTTGATTTACCCATATATCTTGTAGTTATCTATTTTATGCTATAAGTGCTTTGAAACTAGATACACATATTTTGAGGGAGAGCAAATTAATTGGTCCAATTCATTTATACCCTTTAATATGTCGTATACCTAGTTCATCATGGACCCATATTTTCTTTATTTTTATATCTTAGTGATTGAGGTCATAAAACTTTTATTTTGTGAAGGGTTTATGAGAGTATATGCAATTGTCTTCATCATATTATCTCTCTTTTATATGAGTTAAATAAGTGATCTTATTAATATTAACTTTCGTATCTTATCTTGAAGACGATTGTGCTTTCATTGTTTTGGCTTTCCTTGTATGCTTAATTGATTTGGCTTTCCTTGTTGAGAACTTATCCAAAATTTATGATTTTATCTATATTGGTAATACTTTGAGGGGGAGCATTCAAGTCAACTGAATTTCTCTTTCTTAAGTATTTTTCTCCTTTACCCCCATATTTATCTAAATGGCATTCATATAGCATGATAAGGTAATTGAGTTCAAATGCATGAATTTGGATAAGCAAATAGATTTATAAATAATGAGATCATTTTATATCAATTGCTCTATTTTACATTGATCATTCCTTTATTTTGTTCCACTATTTATCTGTGGACAATTGTGACTATCATGGTTTCATTGATCAATATTTCAAGTTTATGTATTTCGATTGGTATCAAGTTTATATATTTTAATATCTCAATTGGTATCTTTCTTCTTTGATATCCATTATTTACAATTATCTAATCCTTATGGCTTTGGACTGAAATCCTTTGTTTCATAATTCTCTTCCAAAACTAGAGTAATATTTCATATCATATTATATTTTGGATTTTTTTCTTGGATTTCATGTTGGTAAACTATCTATTGATCATTTTCAAATTCTTTTAGTTTTACCAACTATATTGTGCTTTGACAAACTATTTTCTATTTGGTACTCTGCATTTGGTATGTAGTTTCTATACTTTTGTTTATACACTTCTTCCATTGTTCTTCATTTAGTATATCTTAATTATGATTGTATATGCCTCCCTCATGCTCTGTTTTATGTACTTAAGATTGATTTCATTTTAACTCTTAGTATAGGGGAGCTTATTTATTATCATGTCAAAGGGGAAGAAGTAATAAGTTTAAGTGGGGTAGAAGTAATCTAAGTGATATGATTTTAGTGATATTGCTTATATCTTTTGTATAGTAGTGATACATGCATCTATTGTGTCCATACTAAACTTAACCGATTTTCCATAATCAAAAAAGGGGGAGATTGTTGGCCCAATAATTATATCATGTTTTTGAATATAGTTAATCTGTTAAGTTTAGCATTTCATTATCACTAATCTTCATACTATCACTATAGTATTTCTACTTATACTTATACATTTGGTGATATGTGCTTATTGTTTTACATATTAGTGATATAAGTTTTTCATTATATCTATCTTAAATTTAATTGAGTTGCCAAAATCAAAACTATTTTTTGATTACGGTTATTCAATTAAGTTTAACATTATGATATCACTAATATTTATGCTATCACTATAGCTTTTGTACTTAAACTTAGCATTGTCCTACTGTGCTTTATCTTATCATACTTACTACAGTGTATATTGCGTTGTTCGTCTAACATGTACATGCAGAAAAGCAATAAGCAAGATCAATGTGGACATATGCAATAAAGAAATCATGGTGGGCCAAAGACGATGGTATTCCACAAGATTTTTCTCTCAACGAAAGTCGAGAGGGCAGCGCCCCCCGTCAGGGGTTTGGGGTCAAAACCTCCGAAAGGTATTTAGTTTTCACAAACTAAGTATCTTTGGACAGTTGTCGCTAAGAAAAAAAAGCCAGCACCTATCAAAGGAAGAAGCCAAGCCATGCCATCATCATATCAAGACTCTGAAGAAACCTGCACATGTCTAAGTATATCTGGAGTCTGTAATGACTCTTAGGAATATTTGTAAACACAAGAAATTGATGGCAAAATCGAAATCTATGGTAGAAACTAACCCAGGACAATCTTCGGAATCCTGATGGATGATCTGACGGATCTCCGCGAAAATACGACGAAAGATCCGAATGGACTCATAGAATAGCTTCTGTGATTGATCAGATTATTCGACGAAAAACTGCAAAATTCTGACAGATTTTTCGTCATGTTACCGTTTGCATTCCAACGGTCGAATTTTATTGAAGATTGATCCCAACAGCTCTATTTATAGTCGTTGGACTGTACAGACGGATAATCCGACAGACTTTTGCCAAAATTTGGTGGATTATCCATCAGCCTGCTGAAAGTTGCATTATTGTACTTTCCTTTGCTTTGGTTATAAATAGCCTTGAACCCTTCATTCAAGGTTGATACTTTAAGCCTAAAAATTTCTAAACCATAAAAACTTATCCACAAACAACTCTACAAAGTTTTCATTTGCCATCCACAAATTGTGTTACAGTATTGTGTTGTTGTATAAGGAGATCAAAACCTATTGTAAAATATTGAAGTTGGAGAGTCTTCGGATCCAAACTCTCGGTTGAAGTCGGAGAGTCCTTCGAACTAAAGCTCTCATGTAAGAAGTTGGTGAGCCTTCGTATGAAAACTCACATTGTACTACTTGCGATAATAGTGGATTAAAGCCGGAGAGAGTTCCAGGACTGGAGTGCCCCTTGGGAGGATACCAGGATACATTGGGTGTAAGTATTTTTTTGCTTCTTCTCTTGCACTTATTTTTTTAAATTGTCCATTAGCTTGTGCTAAGTGCTTGATTAGTTAGCCCAATCCTATTCACCCCCTCTAGGGTTCCTACACAAGTGAGTGGAACTGTTCTTCCTCCCTTCTCCTTCATGCTTAATAAAATGGAGTAATGTGTTACTATGTTCTGTCCCTTAAACTGTGGTGCTTAGTTGGTAATTGATAGAGATGCTTATGCTAAGTTTTGCTAGAATGAATAACACATGAATATTGAACTGCTGAATGAAATGAATGCTAATGCCCCTTTGGAATGAATTGATAACGTCCCTTATGCTAATGCTATAAGAACAAATGAAACACTTGAGTAATGTGATACTTTTTGAAAGATACCTTGATAAATGAACTGGCAATGCTATTAACACAATGAAGTGAATGAAACACTGAATCATGTACACTCTGTGTAACTGTTGTATCACACCCCAGATCCAGAATACCGGAGAGCGGGTGAATGACTCAGCCAGCTACGTATTACGGGTAGATGAATACCGTATAATACGATCAATGTTGTCTACAAGATAAGGGGGTGCATACTACATACATGTCTTACTAAGGTTGTTCAACATCTATTGTCTCAATCATTCAAACGAGAAGCAGTAATAGGGAACATATAAGATAAAGCAATAAGGCGTCCCAAACGCTCAGTCAAAATGTTCTGGAGATCTGGCTTTACAAAACATAGCCAAATGATATAACAATGTATACACAATCGTTATCAGCTACAGTCTGACTTAGTTACAATTATGTAAAAGTAAGTGCAAGACAGTCCGACTAACATGTCAGTGCCAAGCGGCAAAAGTAAAGTAAGTAGTAAAATGAGCAGGAAAGCAAGGAACCCATTCGTGCCCTCCAGCGGTCATCCTTCTAGTATTGACCATCTTGAAAGTGGAAGTTAGCTGAGTTCTCGGGAGCTGGCTCTAAATCAGACGATGCAAAACCAAAGAGGTTAGACCTCAAATAGCAAGTACCACAAAGGAAGCACGACATGAATGATTAAAACCAGAGATAAGAGTTAAGAATATGATAAGTAAGTCTCTGCTTGCTACTAGGATTCACATAACATCATGACACTTCAAGCCAACCTCCCAACCAAACAAGTACATAAGTTGACCCGTCATGTCCTGACGTTCCGCTCACCTCAGTAGTTAACAGACTAGGTGTCACGACCCGCACCCGCTTTTCGGACGCGAGCTCGTGAGCAAGCCAGCTCGAGCGAACTCCAGCCCGACTTGAGTACGTATAAGCTGTCAAGGTCATGGGTATCATGTCTAATCTAAACTATATCTCAATCCACATGAATCATATAAACAAGAATGAACAAGTATGGGTCATGGTCTGCAGCCCATTAACATATTGTTCGATTAGACTCTAAGAATGATATGAGTCTATAAAATAAACAGAATATAGCATAATACGGAATGTAAGGCACGAGAGGATAATAAAGAAAATATCACCAGCAAATACCTGTAACACATATCGTAATCCTCTACCATCCTGCTCTGCTAACTAACTCCATGCAATCGCTAAACCTGAAGAGATCATCAGGTCCTCAGAGGACTAGCAAGATACATAATATACAAGCCAACATGTAATAGTAAAAAGAAGCAAGAAACAATCAAGGGTATCCAACAAGACAAAATGAACCAAGACACAAGATCTAAACACGAGGATCCTAAGACACTGGCATGCCATACTAGAAATGGCTGGCTATAAACTGCAGTCAAGGCAAGTACTCACAATCTATAGTATCTCAATCGCTGTCAAGGCAAGTACACACAACCAAGATGTTAGCCAATCCTAGTATAAAATCCTATAGACCATAGTCAAGGTAAGTACTCATAATCTATAGAATGTCAAAGTCAAGTCCCACTCAAGTCATGTCAAGTCAAGTCAAGTTATAATCAAGTCGAGGAAATCGTGGTGTAGGACTAGACGACTCTATCAAGCAATACATATGAACTAACATAGTGTAACAGATGGAACTATCATAACAGGAAGGAACAAGAATGTGCAGGCGACTAGAAACATGTCAAGTAAAACTATAACAGGATGAGTGTACTAGATATGGAATAAAGCAATCACGAATGTAAGAAAAGAACAACAGCGAGATGGTGAACATGTATATAAATTATACTGTACAAGTTGGCAAGGTATACTTGCCTGGAGGGTGCACGCAGAACCAACAATGTATCGCCAATCACAAATCAGAAAGTCCAAGTCATCACAACTGTCTCCGAAAGCTGAAATAAACGTTACCAACATTCTCAAAATAGTCAAATTAGCTAGGATTGCCTATCCTTAAGTCCAATTCTGGATACAGGGGCAAAACGGTAATTTCGGACAAAAACGATGTCCGCCGTTGGACCCGCTTTGCACCGAAAAGCGTGTCAGAGTCAATGGTCTCTAAAGTAGTCAAACTATATGTCTACGGATCCAGTTTTCTGATATGAACCCAACCGTATGTCCAAAGTTGGATTCCGGCGGGCCGTGCACAAAATCGTCCGTTGAGTGGGACCGTGGGGACCGCAAAACGGTGATTTTGTCAACGGTCTCAGAATTGGACCAAACATGGCATACAGGACCAGAAAAATGATACGGTCCTGTTGGCATAAGTTTCGTCTCGATCTGATGAGCATGCACAAAGTAATTGAGAAATTTGCAAAGTGCACGATACGGTGAATTTTGACGGATACGCATCAAATTCGTCGCGCACACGCGACCAATTTGAATTCCGCCAAATCCCACACGACCACGAAGCTGTTATGCACCTTTCGATACTTACGGTGCGCGACCACGTCGCCCGGAATGGCGGGACGCACGTCGTGTGGATGAGTTTTCTAGTTTTTGAAAACAGGTTTTTGTTAAACTTTACAAACTATTATCTCTGCATACTGTTGATGAAATTAGAAGTTACAAATTAGGTTATGGAGCCCTATATGTTGTTAATGAATGCCTTTGGGTGGATTTCGAAATCGATCACTGGTTTGGAAGAAGACTGACCGTAAAGTAGGGTAATCGGTCTACGAAACTGTTCTGTTTTCGAACAGTTATTGGATCGACTTCGCGTCGAGTTCTTGGTCGATCGAAGGGTTTACGATGAATTCCCTTTGAAGGGTTTCAAAGATGTTTATATTGTCGACGTGTACGAAGAAACCGTGCAGGAAAATATGCTACGACGAGAGAGAACACTCACCGCGAAGTCGGGGCTTTGGGGGACGCTGCTGTTGTTGTTGCTGCCACCGCTGCGGCGTTCGCACGCGCGGCCACTCGTCTGCCGGCGACCGTCCAGGCGGCGCGCGCGGGGTTGGGGATGCCCCAGGTCGGCGCTGGGTAGGAGCGGGGTTAGGGTTTTGATGTTTACGTTTTTTCCGTTCTCTTTTCTCGATGTCTCAGCGTTTTATAAGGATCGGTTTTTTTCTCTGTTCGGCATTGGGGTGCTGGTTGCTCGGGCTCAGTTGGTGAGGCCTTGGGCTGTTGGGGAAAGATGGGGCTGGACCGAGAGGGATTTGGGCTGGGCTGAGCCTGGCCTGGTCGGGCCCTGGCTGGGCTTGAGCCTCTTCTATATTAATACATATATTATTCTATGTGTATATATATCTATATACACACACGTATGCTTAATATATATATATATATATATATACGTATACGTATATAAAATACTTATTTATACATATATCCATACTCCTATATGCATATATATATATATATATATATATATATATATATATTTTATATATATATATATATATATATATATATATATATATATATATATATATATATATATATATATATATATATATATATATATATATAATTATTTACACAAATCTGTATACGTCCTATATTCCTCTTCCTATTTATATATACACAACTCTCATATATCAACACAATACACAATATATATTTATAAATACACACATATACTTTGTGTATGAGAACCATATTTAATCTAAGATATTTAACATTAATACAAAATATATTTCTAAATAAATTATTTATATACACGTATATATACATACTTCTATACATACACCTATGCTATATTTTATTATATATACGTACACATACACAATACGCAATATTTAATATATTATAATTATGCATAAATTATAAATCACATGACAACAAATTTAATATAACAATTAAATATAACTATTAATTATAATCAATAAAATAATAATATTAATAACGACCCTAATAAAATAATATTAATAGTAATAATAATAATAACAAAATTTAATAAACCAAAGATGATGTATATACCATTCTACACCCTCTAATAATTCCAGAAAATGTACGAGGCCTATTTTATACAAATATTATTGAATACCAACTAATAACAATATTAATAATATTTAAATAAGAATATTTAGGAATACTCATTAGATCACTAGAATGGAATACGACACACAATCATACCAAAATGCATCAACGCGAATGTCACTGGACGTACCGCATGACTACATGGGCTTGGGCTCAGTTCGGGTCCAGTCCGGACTAAAATGGTATTACCGGGTCTCCTGAGGTCAAATAATATTAAATATAAATAATTAAACTATTTATAACGGTCATGTCATAACTTAGCCTGGTTTTCCTAGTTAGGGCATCACTAGGGCTTGGCCTTCCTTGACATGGCTAATACACTAGTCAAAGCACGCCACTGCACTGTCCGTGCCATAATTCCTAGTCGCCTTGTACTCCAAATTTAATCATGATTAAAAATTATCTACCGAAATAATTAACTAAATAATTATTTATAAAATTCTAAAATTACCATTTAAATCAAATAAATAAAATAAAAAATAATAATTCAAGATTTTCGGGAAGGGAAGCTACAAATCTACCCACCTTAAAAATAATTTCGTCCTCGAAATTCCAATTCATAACTATCCCTTAAATCCCTTAAAATTCAAAGTCTACCATCACCTTAATTTCCTCAATTTAATTTCTCAAAAATATTTTATAGCCTCGAATACTTGAGGACTTCTACCTACCTTTGGTCACACTACTCCTCAAAACACGGTCACTAAAATCTTATAACCTTCTAACTAGTTGCTAACAATCCTACCAATATATATCTAGGGCATATAGCATCTATAATCTCTCATATCTATCAAACAACAAAATATTCTAATATAACTTAAGAATCGCTGATGAATTCTAGACAGCACGATCATTCGTCACCCCGAAATAGGAAGGGACGAGAATCAACGGTACGGAAAGCAAGGAAGTATAATCGAGGGCAAATATGGAATTTTTAAGGACGTAGAGAATTTCTAGGAGAGTTTTCAAGGCAGTGTGGATTGAGATTCCTAAGGGTTTAGTCAGTTGAGCAGGCTCGTATCAGTACAGTTACGTAACCGATACGATATGCTCTGACCTGCATGGGCCACCAAAAAAACTTGTCACGACCCGCACCCGCTTTTCGGATGCGAGCTCGTGAGCAAGCCAGCTACGTATCGAGCGTACTCCAGTCCAACTCGAGTACGTATAAGCTGTCAAGGTCATGGGTATCATGTCTAATCTAAACTATATCTCAATCCACATGAATCATATAAACAAGAATGAACAAGTATGGGTCATGGTCTGCAGCCCATTAACATATTGTTCGATTAGACTCTAAGAATGATATGAGTCTATAAAATAAACAGAATATAGCATAATACGGAATGTAAGGCACGAGAGGATAATAAAGAAAATATCACCAGCAAATACCTGTAACACATATCGTAATCCTCTACCATCCTGCTCTGCTAACTAACTCCATGCAATCGCTAAACCTGAAGAGATCATCAGGTCCTCAGAGGACTAGCAAGATACATAATATACAAGCCAACATGTAACAGTAAAAAGAAGCAAGAAACAATCAAGGGTATCCAACGGGACAAAATGAACCAAGACACAAGATCTAAATACGAGGATCCTAAGACACTGGCATGCCATACTAGAAATGGCTGGCTATAAACTGCAGTCAAGGCAAGTACTCACAATCTATAGTATCTCAATCGCTGTCAAGGCAAGTACACACAACCAAGACGTTAGCCAATCCTAGTATAAAATCCTATAGACCATAGTCAAGGTAAGTACTCATAATCTATAGAATGTCAAAGTCAAGTCCCACTCAAGTCATGTCAAGTCAAGTCAAGTTATAATCAAGTCGAGGAAATCGTGGTATAGGACTAGACGACTCTATCAAGCAATACATATGAACTAACACAGTGTAACAGATGGAACTATCATAACAGGAAGGAACAAGAATGTGCAGGCGACTAGAAATATGTCAAGTAAAACTATAACAGGATGAGTGTACTAGACATGGAATAAAGCAATCACAAATGTAAGAAAAGAACAGCAGCGAGATGGTGAACATGTATATAAATTGTACTGTACAAGTTGGCAAGGTATACTTGCCTGGAGGGTGCAAGTAGAACCAACAATGTATCGCCAATCACAAATCAGAAAGTCCAAGTCATCACAACTGTCTCCGAAAGCTGAAATAAACGTTACCAACATTCTCAGAATAGTCAAATTAGCTAGGATTGCCTGTCCTTAAGTCCAATTCTGGACACAGGGGCAAAACGGTAATTTCGGACAAAAACGATGTCCGTCGTTGGACCCGCTTTGCACCGAAAAGCGTGCCAGAGTCAATGGTCTCTAAAGTCGTTAAACTACATGTCTACAGATCTAGTTTTCTGATACGAACCCAACCGTATGTCCAAAGTTGGATTCCGGCGGGCCGTGCACAAAATCGTCCGTTGAGTGGGACCGTAGGGCCCGCAAAACGGTGATTTTGTCAACGGTCTCAGAATTGGACCAAACTTGGCATACAGGGCCAGAAAAACGATACGGTCCTGTTGGCGCAAGTTTTATCTCGATCTGACGAGCGTGCACAAAGTAATTGAGAAATTTACAAAGTGCACGATACGGTGAATTTCGACGGATACGCATCAAATTCGTCGCGCACACGCGACCAATTTGAATTCCGCCAAAGCCCACATGACCACGAAGCTGTTACGCACCTTTCGATACTTAAGCATGCTGACGTGGCAACAACTTTATGGAATGCTTTATAACCACATGATAGAAATAAATGTGTGGTTGAGATTGTTTGGTGCAACAATTGATGTAATAAGTTTGGTGCAATATCCCTTATACATTTTCCTATACATTGCGACAACCCAAGCCACCATATATTTATAGGATCAACAATCTGGTCTTCTATGAGAGGACCAAAAAAATTGAGGTAGACTGTAATTTGATAATTTGGTCTGTACATCATTTACTCGGTCCGAAGACCATATTATTGGTCTTTCTACCAAACCTTTCTATATCCCGTTTCTATTTCTTTGTAACAAGCTCAATTTTAGGAGGAATGTTAGCATATGCACAAATAGCCTTTATGGGCTTTAGGACATTCCTTCTCAGTATATATATATTCAAAAAGTTAGGTTGAACATTTTCCAAACCTTTCTATATGCCACCGAACATGCAGACAATGTCATAATGTACCTTCGGTACATACTTCAATCCAACAAGCTCCAATAACATTTCCTTAGGACTAAAACATGATAGCAGTCATCCCTAGGAAATGTTATTGGAGCTGTATGAAATGAAGTAAGCGCTAGAATCTGGCGTCCTTGGTCGCTTTAAACTCCTCATCCTATGACTATTTAGTCTGAGCACGTTTGGTTCGTGGAATCAGGACATTGGAAAAGAAAAATCATTCATTTCTTGTATTTGGATGCCAAAGAAGATAAGCATTAAAGAAAAATAGTTTCCTAAGAAAAATTATGGAAGAAAATTGTTCCCCCTATCCTCCTCAAGGATTTACTTTTCCAACTCCGAGAATTCACTTTTTCTCACAATTTTCTGGTCTTTCCACACACTCGGATTTTTTTTATTTTATGAAAATTATAATTTCTCAAAGAAAAGAAAAGAAAAGAACAAAATATTGATTTCCTTTCCTTCCCGCAAACCGAAACTAGTGTTGGAGAGAGTACAAGATAATATTCATAGGATTAAGACTAAGATAGAAGTGGAGGAGTGCTTAGTGAAGGATCGATATCATTCATTATTCAGAAAATTACAAAATCAACATCAAAGTTTGCTTAAGTTCTAAGAATAGCATAAAGTTTTGAGAAATTGTACTTTGAGCATCCAACCGGACTTTTAAAGTCAGGTTGGTGATGTCACATGATGTCACACCTAAATTAGTTTCCATTTTTTCGTTAACTTTTTGGTTAACGATGGGATAGCTGGAGGGGGAGTTTTGTTGGTTCAGTCGGACTTTAAAAGTCCGCCTGATGACGTCATCTGACGCTCACGACCGGACTTTTAAAGTCCGGTCTCTCCTTTGGAGAAGTTCCTTAACTCCTTCAAATTTTATTTCCTGTAAAAAAAAATCACCTCCCTCCACCACCATATACACCTCCCACCTACTAACATTAAACCCCCAACTGCCAACAATAAACCCCCAATGCGGTAAAAAAAAAAATTCCTTACTTAACCGGACTTCAAAAGTCCGGCCGTGCGCGTCAGCTGACGTCAGCACCCGGACTTTTAAAGTCCGGTCCTCCCTTAAACCTCTCCCCCAGCTTAATTAAACGAAACCGGCCGCTAATGAATTGCTGACGTCACCAACCGGACTTTAAAAGTCCAGTTGGATGCTCAAAGTACAATTTCTCAAAATATCATGCTATTTTTAGAATTTAAGCAAACTTTGATGCTGATTTTGTAATTTTCTGTTCATTATTTTGTGGTGTCTTCATTTCGAGGTAAAGCATATCTCAAATGAGTATGTGATTTATTCTTTGTAATTAACTTCTCTCGTCATGACACATTCTTTTAATGTGTGACAGATCATGCCAGTAATAGGCACATATATGTTCAAACTCAGAACACTGCAGAATGTCACCGAAAGTAGTACTCTAAACTTCAGTTCTGTAAGAAAAGAAAAAAAGGAGAAAAAAAATCTCCAGGTAATATATACCTCCTCTTTTCATTTATTTAGAGCGCATAGTATGGCTCTTTATCTACGAAAAAAAAACAATGGCTACATACAGAGCATATGCCTACATCGATGACCAATATGAATCAGCTCAAGCAAACAAAACCTATACATGTTATGTGCACCAAAAGAATTATATCTGAAGTTTTAAGCAGGATACTAGTGCTTGTGCTGGAGAAGGAACCCTTTTTCCCCCTATCATCTTCTTGAGAAATGTAAGGGAGGTTTAGTACTAGGGATGCCCATAAGTGACAACCTAGGGGAGAGCATCACTCCAGGATTGGGACGAGGGGAGAAGATGGGGTCCTTGCATCCGCTAGCTGACACGTCGATCCTCGTGGAGAGATTGACTTGCTCAAGAGCCATGCACTGCAGACTAGTCGGGTAGTCGCGAACACATCCAATCCGTGGCCCTGCACCGGTGGTCCAGTTACACGGCAAGCGTTCATCTGATCCATCTAGGTTCACTTCCAATTTCAATGTTGCCTTCCTAGGATCTTTACCAGGTTCTTCTCCCTCGGTATCACTCAAGTCTTGAA
Source organism: Iris pallida (assembly GCA_029216955.1). NCBI lineage: Eukaryota > Viridiplantae > Streptophyta > Magnoliopsida > Asparagales > Iridaceae > Iris > Iris pallida. The sequence goes on from JANAVB010030819.1 coordinate 689,015, forward strand.
CATCTTCCTCCTCTGTCACCTTCTGAACGTTCTTTTCCGCCTCGTATTTCAGACGCTTGAATGAGGGGTACTCATCATCATCAATGGCACACCTCTGGAAAAAAGTTCACAATAAACGTATAAGCAACGGATTCGTATAGTTTCATTGTCGAATCGGTCACTCTACCTTGACGAAGGTAAGGTCTACATTGTTGTCCTCTAGGAAGTAGATGAACGCTTTGAAATTTTCTTCAGTTGGGAGGTAGTGGCCACTGTAGGGCCAAATAGCCTGCAAAAAATCAAGATGATAGCAAGAAACAGGATTTTACTATCATTGAGATAGAGGCTGTAAGAAAAAAATATTTTTAATTTACTGAAAACAAAACAACAAAATGTTAGATTTACTTGCATCTGGAAAACTCGTGCAAGAAACAATGCCCTAAGAGATTATTCGAGGTATATGTGCAGACATGTTCTCGAATCCTCCTAGAGGTAAAACTACCGTGCTACTGGCTTTCCGTCGCTACATACAGCTCTGGGAGAGTGATCCGAAATTAGCTTTGTTCATAGGAATAAAATGATGACTTGAAAGAATAGAATTTGGTGAAGGAAGGAGGAGTGAGAGAAAGGATTTTACAGAGAGAGTCAGAACTTTTTCTCTATCTCCCATTACACAAAGGAGGCATGTATATATAGGATTTAATAGGTATAAAAATGTGAATAAGGGATAATAGTGTGACCGTTTAGGTAGTTAAAGAAATGGCCCTAAGTAGGATTTAATGTGAATAAAGGGGATAATAATACGAAGGAAAGTTGGTTTTCTCAATTTTATACAATAGAGGCATGTTTAAAAAATTCTTGACAAGTATATATACCTTGAGAATTCCTTCTTTGGCCACCAGCCTTCCTGCAGCTTTTATAGCTCCCCCAGCAAGAAAACTTGAGTGCTGAAATTTCCCCTTCCTCTTCTGTTCATGACAGTAGAAAACATGTCAGGTAAGTTCCTGTTATCTAAGGATCAGGCCTACAGCGCAATGGATTATTATGTTCTCATTGGCTAGGAATTGCACCTTGCCTACATATAATGTGCTCAATGTGCTGAGGACAAATATCCACTTAGAACCTTCATCTGTATTCACGAGCGAGTGGCTCTGTTTATAGACTAGCCTCCCATTCTCTAGGATGACTTCATATGATTTTCGCTCGTTCTGCATATTTTTGAAACAAACATATGGGGAAAAAAAGGTGATTTAGCTGAACCCAGTTATATCATCAGACATAACTTCAGTGTCGAATTCTTGAAATCGGGTAAATAATATGGAAAAAAAAAGGTGATTTAGCTGAGCCCTATTATATCGTCAGCCATAATTTCAGTGTCGAATTCTTGAAATCGGATAAATAATATGGGAAAAAAAAGAGGTAATTTAGCTGAACCCGATTATATCATCAGGCATAACTTCAGTGTCGAATTCTTGAAATCGGGTAAATAATATGAAAAAAAGGTGATTTAGTTGAACCTGATTATATCATCAGGCATAACTTCAGTGTCAAATTCTTGAAATCGGGTAAATAATATGAAGAAAAGTTGATTTAGTTGAACCTGATTATATCATCAGGCATAACTTCAGTGTCAAATTCTTGAAATCGGGTAAATAATATGAAGAAAAGTTGATTTAGTTGAACCTGATTATATCATCAGGCATAACTTCAGTGTCGAATTCTTGAAATCGGGTAAATAATATGAAAAAAAAGGTGATTTAGTTGAATCCGATTATATCATCAGGCATAACTTCGGTGTCAAATTCATGAAATCGGGTAAAATAAGGTATACCGGTCCAAGGTATTTGATACTCTGGTTCTGAAGAGTGCTCCTTGGACATTCATCAAGATTCATTTCTTTTCCATCCCCGATGTCCATCCTTTTATCAGCAAAAAACATGATGAGTTACATGGTGAATTTCAGATGATAGACCTCGAAAAGAAAAAAAAAAAGAGCGATAACAGATATTGTTAGACGTATTTACCAATAGAAGAATGGTTGTGTGCTCTCACTCTTGGTCCAGACATCATAGTACAAATGCAGATTGTGCCCGTACCGATGGCGTGGATCAATCTGTACATCATGGATATGAGGATATAAGCCTGCATACTTACTTACTATTGGAAGGACAATGATAATCTTCACCGTCAAGAAAGAAATCATTAATGACTGAAGTGTTAGGATTTGGCTCATAAAAAGATCAGTGGATCGAGGCACAGGGACAGTGGGCCCAACAGACATGTAATGTAGCGTGCACAAAGTCCAGTACGTATCGCCAGGCATCTCAAAAAATAATAATAATAAATAAAATAAAAAATAAAAAAATAGTAACGTACAGCTTCAAGCCAATGTTGTAGAGCCAGCTTTTGAGCATTATCACTTTTACTCAAACCCTTTCCTACCTACAAAAACAAAGGACATAAACTAATACCATGCATGATTTCAAAATGAAACATATATAGAACCCATAACTTCGAACTTATCAGATTTTTATTTTATTTTCATGTGTCTGTAATTACCTTTGCTGCCTTTGTTCGAGCTCTTGCCCAACGGGAAAGTGCCGTCTCTGGCTTTTCGCCGTTGAAAAATGATATTGAACTCTGTTTAAGCGATGCAAAGTCTAAAGCCTTCCACCTGCAGTAAGCTTCTGTGAGATAATTAACCAATATTCACATTGGTACTAGAATGCGTTTGAAACATGAATATTTGGAATTCATCTAAATGCAGATATAGGCACAATAATATAGGACGAATTGCGTTAACTGTCCCTATGTACATAAGCCACCTCTAGTTTGAAACTAATTACACGGACTACCCCTATATTTTATATTTTCTATATAAACTTATAACATTGACCACTCTTTTGTTTTATAAAATTTATAAAGGAGAGTTGTGGTCAATGTAATTATTTTCGGAATAGAGATAGTTCCTTGTAATACTCATGAAACATAGGGAAGGTGACTGTATTTATTTCTAATATTTATATATTACCAAAGTTCCTCGACCACAACTGCGCAATCTGCTAGATTTCTTCTTGTACGATAACTCTTGTACACTTTCTGCAGCTTAGTGGCAGCTGCATCCAGCTCGCTCTGTGGCTTTGGTGGAATTAGTTCAGAAGAGCATATTGTACGGTTGAGTTCAGGAGCTGGGTCGCTCTGCAACTGTTGCAAGGTTTGGTTCCTCGGCTGAGCAGCAGTTCCTAACTTGGTTTTCTCTGCTTCCCAATTTTTGAGGCACAAGGACTTCTCGCAAATCACTCTACTGGAACCCTCGAGTGTCGTGTTCATACCTGAACTATTTCTCTTCAAACAAACTGATCTCGCACTCATCTTGCTATCTTCTGCTGCGCCGAAGCTACTGATGAGTTTCATGACACCTTGAACATCGTTATGAGCCAATCCCAGAATGTTGTTACTCGCAAATTCAACCGGTAGACCCATATATGTTGGTTTTTTTCACATTTGATAGAGAATATATCCTGCAAAGAGAAACATGTAGCATATATGCAGTAATAAGAACAGAATAGCAATCCATGAAAGAATGTGATCATGATTATAAAAAGGGGTTCTCTTAGTTGAACATTGAGAAGTCGAAAGAAGTCATCAGGCTTTTGTATATATTCAAAATTTTGTTTCAAATACTTCCTTTCTCCCTTCACAAATGTATTATATTTCGTCCGCCATAACCATAAATTCATGATATTAGCTAGAAAACTGAACATCTTGTGTATAGCGGTTGTGAATCTAATGATCATTTCGTAACTATTTAGTCCAAAGAAAAACATGATGAGGAAATTGTTACTGAAACTAACAAGGTTATAGGACAAAAGGGTTTGGAGAAATTAAGGCGTGGGTCTCTCTAGGATCATCCACTATATACATTCCATGATAGATGGATGGATAGATATCATGAAGTCATTGGAACCATAGTTTACATTATCGAGCAGTGGAAAATACTCGTATTGCGAGATATTCTTTTGAAGTGATCCTAATGTGTTTCAAAATTGAGGAAATGTGCTTCAAAAGAGCAGTTTATAAAGTTGAGATGTCAAAATCGAACAGTAAAAAGTTAAGCTGTCAAAAAATGCTCAAACGTTATAGTTGGGATACCATTAGGATAATTTAACCTGCAATAAATAATAACAGAATAACAATCCATGAAAGAATGTCATGATTATAAAAAGTATCTTTGTTGAAAATGACAAAGTTGAAAGAAGTTATCAGGTCTAGCTTTTATATATTCAAAATATGTTTCAAATATTTCTGGATTGGAAGAACATTATCGTTTTCTTCTTCCATCCAGCCTTTCTTTCTCCCTTCACAAATCTATCATATTTCCTCTAACGTAATCATAAATTCATAATATTAGCAAGAAAACTGAACATCTTGTGTAAATCTAACGATCATTTCGTAACTGCGTCCCTATTTACTCCAAAGAAAAAATGCTGGGGAAATTGTTACTGAAAGATAGATTTCATGAAGTCATTGAAACCCAATACTTTAATTTAAGCAAAACATGCTAAATAAGATCAATTCTTTCGCAATATACTCAAATTCATCAAGGAAATTAAAAAAAAAATCAGAGCATATTAAAATTTGTAATATAGAAAAACTGTGTTATACCTTGAAACTTTTGCTCTCGAGAATCAAAGTTGTTGCAAGTATATACTTGCATTGGTAAGCCAAACAAGAGCAAAAAAGAAATCACTCAGCACACAACTATATCATACATTTTCCATAGCAGAGAAAGAAAGGCTCTCTGCTATGGGAAATCAGAAACCAATTAATACATTGCACGCGGAAGGTTTCCAGAAGGCAACGAGCAAAGTATAATACTCGGTCAGCTCGATCGAATTAATAAATATGACGAGAGGAAGAGGACCGAAATCCAGATGGCAGAGGTAGGACTAGAGGTCTTTACTATATGGACCGGTAGCTGAACTGTACCTGTTAAATCCAGGGAGGAGAACCCAATAAATTTTTCCAAATGAGAATAAGATATAGCACAAGATATCAAGAACAGCTCTATATAACAGCTACACTGTCTGACCATATATATATATATATAAGTGTCCAACGTAATGTTCGGGAGTTTCTGTGCAAACTGTATTATGTGTCTTTTGTGTCCACTGCCCCCAACTCCCACCATATGTAGAAGGAATAATATGCTCCCGTGACTCGATCCATTGATTTTCTGTCACCTAACCAGAGCTTTTATGTCTCTTCCCGCTGATCACAAGGTCACTGGGGTTCGGCTATTTATTTAATTTTAAAGTCTCGTATAATATTGAAAATTTAAATTTAGGTCTCCATATTGTCCAAAAGTGTGTTTGGATTTCGTCCTAATGGTTGACGAAGAACTAAACGTAAACTTTGAATATTATAAGAGATTTTAAAACTAAACGAAGATGTGAGAGTTGTGTGGGTTATTTAGTTTTGGAGGAAGTTTTGCGATGACTATTGAGAATTAGACTTGTTAAGGTGTTGTTTGCATTTCTATCAAGACCATCTCAGTAGCCACACAACCTTTCGGGACTCTTGAGTTATGCAAGCATTCAACGATGCGAACGGGACGAGAGATATTTTGACGATACACGATGTCCATGAAGTCGTCCTCATTGAAACTGTCGTCAGGAGGATTATGTGGATGTTGCGATCAAGATAGAAGCAAACAATAGTATCACATGTCTCATTTTCAATTGGTCGACACAAAACTAAATAATCCAAGTAACCAACACTCACATGTCCGTTTAGTTTTAGGGTATCGTATTATATTCAAAATTTACGTTTAAATTTCTATTTTGGACGGTCAACAAAAACAACCGTTTGAACGAGACTCGAAACCTATTCTAAACAATATTGAGACAGGTACGCAAATTTTTCAATATTATATGAGACAAAAAAAATAAATAACACATTCTTTTATGCACTAGAGGAGAGGAAACAAGTCTTTCTTCCATTCAACTAGGAACTGATCATGCAAGAAAAGAAGAAGAAAATTTGACAAGTTGGACATAAATAGTTGAGAATAAGATATTAAAGGTCAGTTCCCATGTGGAAGCTAATTTGGATAGTTCCGTTTAAGTCAATCGATCGGGACGAATGCATAATCACAGTGACAGAGATTGAGTCGTGGTCGATACGGGGTTTGGCATTTGGTGGTTGTTTCTTGTGACCAAAGCTATTTTACAATCTTAACTAAGTTCCAAGTGCAAGGTGACATGCGCCGAAATTGCAAGGCAAATTCTATGGGCACCTCAAGTCTTACTTGAGGGCATTTCAAATTTTTTCAATTTATTTATAAATTTGTCATTCCAAATTTTTACTTAAGGGTAACCCACATATTTAGATTTGGACCAACAAAGTTGGCAGTCCTAACATAAAGTATGACTGCCAACATTGTTGCAGTCATACTTTATGTTAGGACTGCCAACTCCTAAAGGATTTGGGTAGTTTGGATTTTGACTGTCAACAAAGTTGGCAGTCCTAATATAAAGTAGAACTGCCAACTTTGTGGACAGTCCTAATTTATGTTAGAAAATGGGGGTTGGGTAGTCCAAAGTAAAATTGTGACTCCTGAGTAAAAATTACACCAAGTTTGACTGTCCTGAAGAAGGGTCGTCCTGAAATAAAATGTAGAGTGCTTATAGAATTTGTCAATTGCAAACCTTAAGACCTGGTTTGGCTCGCGGAAAGGAAAAGGGAAGGAAATCAATCCCTCTTTTCTTTTATTTGAAAAATTATAATTTGCATAGTCAGTGTCTGAAAAAGCCAAAGGAATTGAGAGAGAAACTGATTCTTTAGAGTAGGAAAATAAATTCTTGGTTGGATGGGAGGAAACATTTTCTCTCCTAGTTTTCTTTTCTTTGGAAATCATTTCTCTTTTCCTCTTCTTTTTCATTGGCATCCAAACACAGAAAAGAAATGAGTTTCCTCTTCCAAGATCATGATTCCGTAAACCAAATGTAGCCTAAAGGGGTATTATATATCATCCTTAGTCTCATTGTATGGAAGTTATGCTCAATTTACTCCCTTTTGATTGAAAATAGGGACGAGGATTATTCGATTTTGGACCAAGAATTGAACCAAAGTGAATAAGAGATTTTTTTTAGTTTGAAAGAAAATTGGTTCAATTTTGGTTTTAAAAGTACTAAAATAAATTATTTTATTTCAGTTTCTGTCCAAAATTGTATAAAACTTACGCAATTATATAATTACCCTTCAATATTATGCATATTGAATTATTAAAAATGTGTATATTTTTGTTCTAAAACTCAACTTTGGTTATTTAATAACTAGTTCAACTTTTAAATACAACAAAACTTATGTATAAAAATTAATTTTTTTAATATGATTTAACCACAATTTTTAACTTTAGGTCCAGTCTATAAAACAATAAAAATAGTTCAACCGAACAAACCAAATCGATTATCAGTTCGGTTTAGTTTCGATTTTGAATTTTTAGAAGTTCGATATATTCAATTTTGACTATTTCGATTGAGTTGAAACCCAATAAATCAAATACTAACCATAATTGAAAATAAGATTGGCATGTAAACTTCCGAGGGAATCTTTGTTCCCTTCGCCCTAAAAATTGTAATATTGGAAATTTTCTTTAGTTTTGTTATCTTCGTTGAAATTTGGCCTATGTACTCGACTGCATTGTGAGTATGAGTGAGCATTCGGTTTGTTCAGTTTCAACCAAATCAAAATATCAAAAATGAATAAACCGAAATTCTAAAATATCAAAATCAAAACCGAACCGAATTAGCCAAAACCGAACCGGAATAATAAATTCGATTTGTTTGGCTGGACTATTTCTATTGTTTAATGGGTCGGACCTAAACTTCGGATCCTGGTTAAATTATATTTAAAATTATAATTTTTATACACACATTTGTTGAATTTTATAGTTGCGTACAAAGTTAGACTATTTGTTAAATTACCAAAGTTGGATTTGCAAAATATACACATTTTTCAATTACAAAAAATGCATAGAAATGATGGTATTTACATAATTGTACATGCCTTATTCAATTTTCGATTTAGATCGAAACCAAATCCTAAATCGAAACCGTATAAAACTTTTA